>PVKE010009148.1:0-45652 GCA_004027555.1 Craseonycteris thonglongyai | reverse complement strand
CCCCCCCCCCCCCCCCGACCCCCTGACCCCCCCCACCCCACCCTCCTCTCTCTCACCTTCTCTCAAAAACCACAAAATAAATTTTTTAAAACATAAAAAATAAATAAATAAAAAGCAAACAAGCAAATGCCCTTTAAATGGCTGTATCAGTAATAAAGGTACAAATTTTGACCTATAAAAGAAAAAGCTTCAGTTAAAATCTCAAAATGATGTCTAGCCACAAATGGTGTGTTCAAACATATTACAACTTAAGTATATAGATAAAAAACATGATAGAAAAATGAATAAAATGGATCACAGTAACGCTGTAACAGGTCAAATCCTGGTCAGAATCTCAATTGTTCTTCACTATGTTTTACTTGTAAATGTGTTTTGAAGCTATAAAATGACAATATATAAATCTATAAAAATATAAAATTATGGCTTAAATTGTCTTTGATGAAAATAATCTCTTCTTTCATGCTCAGCTTTGGCTGCAAAGAAAAATGGAACCCCTGTGTTCAAGTTCCCTAGATGGAGAGTCAAGGGCAAGACCATAAAGGAAGTGGCAGAGGCCTACAGATCTGTGGGTGCTGAGCTAAACGTGCTTCCTTTCTGCACACAGTTCATCCCCATGGATGTAATTGACGGCCCAAAGCATGGTTCCATCATTTATCACCCATCCATCCTTCCCAGGCACAGAGGAGCCTCTGCTATCAACTGGTGAGATTTTTTTTTTAATAACAGAAAAGATTATCCTATTTCTATTGCCCACAATCTTTCTGTTTTTTACCTAGATGATCAAGGAATTAGGTATGTTTGAACAATTGTGAGGTCCTGCATTGTTTGCTACTACTGCATGTACTCCCCTGAGAGCAAGAGGTGCCGCGTAAGCCAGAAAAGCACTTCCTAAGAATAGTCTATGGAGTACTGGGTCCATTGGCCATAACTAGGTATTGAGCAAACAATGGTTCTATGGTCAGGCAAGCTTGGTTTATGCTGGGTTTCTTTATCACAGGACTTCTTAGAGCTTTCAACATGTGCTTCAATGTGAGGATCATAATCTCCAAGAAAGAACTCAAGTATACAGTCTTTCCCAAACTGTTTATCATAGAACATTTTTTGCATAGAACATCTCAAGTATGTTTCAGGAAATGCTGAATTACCTGAAATTATCTTCTTCGTTGTCTGTCTTACTCCACTGACCTTTAAGCTTCTTGAGAGAAGACAGGACTACTATGGTCTAACGATTTTATTGCTATATTTCCCAGTATCAAGAACAATGCCTGGTACACTGTACTGCCCAATACCATAGGCACGCTATGCTGTGGGTTGAGGAGGGCCTTTCTCACCTTCTCTACCTTCTTTCCTTTACCTGAACATCTCCTAGATATCTCTCAATGTCAAGTTATTGAATAGGCAGAAAACCTACACATAGTTTAAATGTGATGAAAAACATGTCAGCATATTTAAAGTCTAACTATATGAATGATTTCTTTTCTGTTGTTTAACTAGTACTGTGGTCGATATCTTTGTGCTTAATATGTACTTTTTTTCATTTCACATTGTTTCTACATGCAGAATCATTGGTTCAAAATCTATGAATATTTTCCAGGCTCTTGATAACTATAATGCCAATTAATTCTTTAATATTTCTGAAATGAGTGGTTGATTAATTGATTGAAGTCTGAATTGCTTGATTGCTCAGAGTAGCAAAAGTGATTTACACCATGAACATGGTTGACCTATTACTTTATACTTTATCTCTATTACCTGATTTCGGATATGCTTTTATATGTATTAGTCCACATATCCAGCTTACTGTATGTATTATAAACTCCTGTATGGCTGGCATTTTATCTTAGGCTAAGCTTGGTAAGAGCACAAAATATAAATAGTTGAATGAATCAACTATCTTTTAGTACAATTTATGCAGACTACTAGAGCTACTTTTAGTTCTAAGTGATGCTTATTCCTAAATTATATGACTTAAATTTATAATCAGTTCTCCTCTTTACATTGCACTGAGTATCCTCTGTTTCATCTTCCATCATCTTATCCTGCCTAAAATAGGGTCAAGTATGTCATAAGAATTGCACCCACGTGGGCAAACTTACTTGATGCTACAGTAGAAAGCTGACAACAGGGAGTCAGTGAGTGGTAATAATGACAGACTCTAGTGCCTTTTTGAATAGACGATAAGTTATTAGTATGTGTTAATAAGACTGTAGGTATAAGGCATAAAATAGCAGTACCATTAAGTACTGCTTTTTGTAAGTGCTGACATCTCCTGGCTCTACTTGTACTCTTAATTTCTCACAGTAATTTCATTCACCGTGTTCTTTCCATTGTAACTACCTTGTACTTCAATATCTCTAATTCATCACTTTATGATTCATCACAGTTAACCAACATATTAAGTTGTAACTCTTCTTTTCACAGGACTCTAATTATGGGAGATAAGAAAGCTGGGTTTTCTGTATTCTGGGCTGATGATGGTTTAGACACAGGACCCATCCTTCTTCAGAGGTCATGTGATGTTGAACCCAATGATACAGTGGATGCACTTTATAATCGATTTCTTTTTCCTGAAGGAATCAAGGCCATGGTCAGTATATTTATGCCATCTAGAAGAATTTAGTAAACCTTTAAAATTTTGAAGTTATTTTTCTTTTATTGAAATTTTGCTTATATGAATTTTTACTATAAAAATATAAATCTGAAAAACAAAATTAGATTTATATTTACCAATAGGATGGTATATTTAGGGTGGAATTCTGAACTTTAAATCTTCTTAGTCTATGAAACTAACTTGAACTTCTGAAAGCAATGATCAAATGGATGAACTAGCAATCAAACTGCTTCAATTATTTTACCAAATAGCTGAATCCCCAACCCCGTTTATAGTGCTAGTTGTAAAGAAGTATAAAGAATCTTAAGAAATTTTGCTGTGTAATTTGAAATCCTCCAAAAGTATTTTAAAACAGTTTTTGAAACAGGATGAATTTTGACATTGCTTTATTTATTCAGATGTACTCTGGGTAAAAAGCTCAAAGCAGGTACACTGCAAAGTAAAAATATATTAACCTTTAAAAATATTGAAAGGAAGTTACAGCATTATTTAATGTTTTTCAGAGTTTGATATGAAGAGTATCAGCACAGTGATTGACAGTAAGATGCTATAAGGCAGCTGCCTTTGATTTAGGAGAAAAGAGAACAATGCTTTGTATCATTTAATGATTTAATACACCAAAGTTCTCATTCCACCACTTTGTTGTTGTACGAGAATAGGCAAGTCATTTAGCCTCTTTAGCTTCTTGGTTTCCTTATCTATAAATATGAATAATATTGCCTGACTTATTGAATTGTTGTGAAAATTAAATGTCATTTGTGCAAAGCATCTGGCACCCAGTAGGTGCTCAAAGGTGATAATTACAATCAAAATAGTATTATGTGTGTGCAGTGGCATTTGCTCAAGCCCAGATTCTGTACTTAAGCCCGGCTAATAGCATAGCTAGAACTGGGTAGAATGAATGAGCTGTAAACTTGGTCTTGTTCCTAAGTGGCTCATCATAATGAGCAGAATTAGCCTGAGAAGGACTTATTTTGTAATTGTTTTCCTGAACTTTCCATTGAATCACAAAGGAGAGGTTGAAATTTGTTTTTAAAAGGGACTTATTTTAGGAGCACAGGCTTGATATTGGCAGGAGATAGACTTGGATGCAGATCTTGCCTCTGACACCTACAAGCTATCTCTGTGATCTTGAGCTAGCTGTTTAACTTTTCTAAGCCTCAGTTTCCTCATCTCTGAGACCGGAATAACAACATCTTGCAGGATTGGTGTGATGTTGCAAGCTATTTTACATGAAGTAGCTACTACACTTTCTGCACATAGATGGATCTGAAGAAATGGTAGTTACTATTACTATCATCGTCTGACTCTCTGGACAGATTTATATGTAGTACTTCTGTTAAGTAGAAACATCAGTTAAATAGACCATGCCATTGCTGCCCATTAGCCTATAACACAGGTAACGTTTCTGGCTTTAGGTGGAAGCTGTCCAACTCATAGCCGATGGAAAAGCTCCTCGGATCCCCCAGACAGAAGAGGGAGCAACATACGAAGGTATCCAGAAAAAGGAAAATGCAGAGGTACTTATACCAAATCAACAAATCATCTCAAAGTTTATGGCCCTCTACCTTTAAGTAGTTCACAATATACCATTTCCTGGCCAAAATATACATCTCCAAGTCAGCTGGCCCCACCCCTACCTACTTCTATTGATGGAGAAAAATGTCTCTTTTACTTTGACACTGTCAACATTAGGAGGTTCAGCCTGTGCTTTGTGCTTTCCCAGATTCCTTGGGATCAGTCTGCTGAAGCTTTACATAACTGGATCCGAGGTCATGATAAAGTTCCTGGAGCTTGGGCAGAGATAAATGGACAGGTATGTTCTAGGGACCAATTTTTTTTCAAGTAAGGGATTTACACATATCTCTAGGTGCTCTAGTCTTCTCTTGCTCATGAGGAGTGTGATTCTAGGTATATGTAACCTGATAAAAGAAAACACCTTCCACTCTCCCACTTTCTACTCAGTATGCATCGAGCATTTGGTGTGAAACAAGCATACACTCAAAGAGCCTGCAGTTTAATGAAAAAAGACAGATAAAGAAGTGAATAAACAGCTCATAGGGGAAGCCAGGATGGCTCAGTGGGTTAAGTGCTCACTTTGCAGCCCTGCGGACCACACACCTAATCCCGGTCCCGGCCCGTGCAGACCCATGTGCTGAGATGGGGTGCACCTCCCATGTGGGAGGCCCCCAGCCCAGTTCCTGCCCTGCATGAACCCCGCCCACCTGTGTGGAATGAAACCATATTGAAAACTGATGACATACAACTATGGAGACTGCTTTGGGCTTTTCCCTGTCTCTCTCTGTCTCTGTCTCTCTCTGTTTCTGTCAAAAACAATAAAATAAATCTTTTTAAAAAACACTCATAGTGCAGTGAGATAAATGCTATACATACTTGAGTCTCCGATTTAGGTGTGTTAGGAAGGTGCTGACTGATTTGCTGGTACTTGGAGAGGAGGTTAGCAGGTGGAGAATGAGAAAAAGGGGTGAAGACCCAGAGACAGAAAAGTGTATTGCTTAGTCAGATACTCACAGTGAAGCCGCAGCCTCAGGTATGAGGCTCAGGTGTATGAGAGGGAAGAGCACAGGTAAGGCAGTGAGCTGGGTAGGGGCAGAATAGGGAAGGGCCTTCCGATCTCTGAAGCCTCTCAATTCAACTCAGATTCTCAGGTCTCACCTCCTCTAAAAAGTTTCCTGACCTTACCCACCCAGGCTGGTGTGGTTGGGTGTCTGTCCTCTCTGTTCTAACAATGCCCTGCCTACCTCTGACATAGCAAATTATGTATTGTAAGTGTCTCTTTATTTATCTGTCCCTTCCTGCAGTAGACTATGAACCCCTTAGGGCCCCGGGTTTCAAGTTATTGTCTCAATAATCTCAGCACTTAAGCAGGGCTCTTAGTGCATACTAGGTGTCAATAAAAGTATGTGGGATCAATGAAGAACCAAGAGAGAAAGCTTAGTGCAGTGGTTCACAGTGTGGGTTCTGAAGCCAGAACATTTCAGTTAAAATTCTGGCTTGGCCACTATTTGCTATGTAACTTGGACAACTTAATCACTGGGTGCCTTGGTTTCCTTATTGTAAATGGGACTAATAATAATGCTTTCTTTATAGATTATGTGTTATTGTACAGAAATATATGAAGGAAGCATTATTATGAATTAATACATGTTACTTCCTGTAAGTACTCGGTCCCTGCCATAAAAGAAGTATTCAGTAAATGTTAGCTAATATAGTGCTCCATAAATGATAGCTAATAGCCACAGCATTATAATAAATTAATTAGTGTTGAATTCTCTTGGTTACAATCTAGATCCAGTCTTATTTTCATGAACTGACCCACAAAGCACCCTGTACTTCCCATCAATAACCCCACTGCATTGAAATAGCCTTTTTTTCCCCCTGAGCTCCCCCATCAATGTCTCCACTCCCATAGAAAACCCTACTTTCAGCCTGCAAAGTCTGCGAGAGCTTTTCATCTCATTCTCCTGTGTATCAATGTGAATAAATGATAAACATATATTCATGTTGTCTGGATGTCGGGCATTTTTTAAACCTTTCATTTATACATTCACAGACTATCTCTTGCTTTGTGTCATTTCTATAGCTTAATACAGTCTCTCACATCTGAGTGTCCCAATTCTATCATAACTAATAGTGTCAGCTTTTTTTCAGGGAGTACTGCTAGCAGACAGCCTGTTCATGAGTGTGATTCCCTCATTTCACAGTCTGGGTTTGATCTCTGTACTAGATGGTCACATTCTATGGCTCATCGTTACTGAATAGCTCCGTGCCGCCCGGAGAACCACTGGAAATGAAAGATGCCAAGAAGCCTGGTCTTGTTACCAAACACGGACTTGTTCTTTTTGGCAACGATGGAAAAGCAGTGAGTGTTCAATGTCGTCAACTATAAAATAACTTTTTTGGTTTACTTCCCTAACCCACGCTAGTCAGGAAGTTTCTTTCATGAGGTCATCGAGCTTTGCAGTGAGATGCAGGAAGCTCAAGGGGACCGCCCCATTTCACTTTGGGGATGAGCCCGCTCTTTGTGCCTGAATGAGAATGAGGCTCCTCCGGAAGGGTCCCAAGGAACCTGCGTCATCTCCTTTGTAACACAGTAGAACAAGCTTGGAATTTAGTCAGGAAACAGGAATTCTTGTTCTGCCACTTAACTGGCCTTGGGCAGGATGCTTCTCCCCGCTGAATCTGTCTCCATTCAAAGACAGAGACAGTGATCCCATCTGTGTGCCTTCCCACTGCCAGCGGGTCCCCTGAGCGGAGGTGGCCCTCTTCAGATGCTCCTTGCCTTGGCCTCACCTGGCAGGAGCCCACCCACACTGCCTGTGCTTGGGGATGTGGGCTTGGGCCTCAGCAAGCTCTTGGGCAGCTTCTCCAAAAATAAAGCAAAAGGGAATTTGCCATTGACAGACAGTTTCTGGTAGTTTGCTGAATAGAACAATTATTAAGAGTCCAGCTAGTGCTGGTTAATTATTAACCCCAGCTCTGTTCTTTGCTAGCTATGTGGCATTGGGCAACTTAACCTCCATGAGCCTCCATTTCCTCATCAGTAAAATGGGGATAATAATGGCCTCCACCAGGACTTAAGAGATTGAATAAGATACTTCAGCACGTACATACTTAGCGCCGTGCATGCTACAGAGTAAGTGTTCAGATGACGGCAGTAATAGTAGTAGTAATAGTAGTTATAGTAGGTTTTAGACCAAATACCTATATCTGATGTCAATTATTTGTGGGCTTGTTATTTATTTTGAGATGTATCTACCTTTGGACTTCACTTTCTCCTCTCTACTGCCATTATTAAAATGCCATTTCAGTCCTTTTACACATAATGGTGAGTGCTTACAATCCATATTTCTGTACATCCCAAATAAACTAGTTCTTATACCTGTATATCATATAGGACTCCTTCTCCCACCAACCTCACTTTTGAATTGTCCAAATCCTCAATTTTTCTGCTTGCTGTGTTGCTATTTTGTAGCTGATGGTGAGAAATCTGCAGTTTGAAGATGGAAAAATGATTCCTGCCTCTCAGTACTTTTCAGCAGGCGAGACATCAGTGGTAGAACTTACAGCCGAGGAGGAAAAAGTGGCGGAGACTATCAAGGTGAACATGTGATGTCCTCAATGTTTCTCTTACCTTGGAAAACTGGGGCATTTTTGTACCTGGTACCCTAGGTCCTCAAAGTAGTGGGGATGGAATTTTATTTCCTCTTATTCGTATTAGCTATGGTAGGAAATCAACCCCAAATTGATGTGCAAATTGATTTTTCATTTACATA
Organism: Craseonycteris thonglongyai; assembly: GCA_004027555.1. NCBI lineage: Eukaryota > Metazoa > Chordata > Mammalia > Chiroptera > Craseonycteridae > Craseonycteris > Craseonycteris thonglongyai. Next base: position 37,744 of record PVKE010009148.1, on the reverse strand, counting down.
AGTAGTCATAAGCATTTTAGGTTGGCGTGGGGATTAGCAGTAAAGCTGGAACATGAAAATTAGGGAGTGTGGAGTCATTCAGGGGTTCAGGCTCTGCTATGTTCAAGGTCACCCTGGGAATCCTCTCCATTCCAGATAGCCAAGAAGGGCAAAAGAGCACAGAGAATTGTGTGAGGGAAGATTGTCATGGGCTACGACTTGGAGTACAGGCCACTTCTACCGTATTCATTGGCTAGAAGTCAATCATATGGCTGCATCTAACTCAAAGAGATGCCAAGAAAGGTAGTCAAGCCATATGTCCAAGATGAGTAAGAAGCAGGTTTGGTGAGCTAGCCAGTGTTCTACATGGCACATCCCTCCTAAAAGTTACCCTTGTCATGTAGGTCATGTGGGCTGGAATTTTAAGCAATGTCCCTGTTATTGAAGACTCGACGGACTTCTTTAAATCTGGAGCGAGCTCAATGGATGTTGTCAGGTAAAACAGCCACCTAATTGACTCACACCCCGTCACTAGGGATTCTGACTTCGACTTTGAAAATCAAATCTAAATCCTTTGTTCTAGATGTAATTCCTCTATCCTACCTGTCTACTGTATTTCTCTTTTCATCTTTTTTTTTTTTTTTTGGTTTGTTTGTTTTTTTGGTCAAACACATATATTTGTTCCCTTCTCCTTATTGCTAACCAGGAAAACCAACCCTTCTAATTGTTTGTTTCTATAAAAAATGTGTCTTCACATTTCTTAGCTGATTTTCCTCCAATATGACATTGGAATTGGGATGCTCTGGTTGAGAACATTAATCAGGAATTTCCTATACAGTCTGATCCAGAGGGATACCTGACATTGATTACACTTCTCACCAAAATTTTCTTTTCCTGTTCCCCTAAATTACCCAGTAAGATGTATCTAGAATGAGCATTATCAGGCTATTTGCAAGAGTAAGAATCTGTACAAAGAATCTTTCTACAGAGGTCAAAAGGGCTAGAAGTCAAGAAACGCCCCCTCTGGAAAGCCTCATGGCACAAAGAGTGAGCCAGGATCCTAATAATGGGTGTGTTGCAGAAGTGTTTTTTCTTTGAGGGCCGCACTATGGCCATTCACTAGTTAAACAAGGTAAAGAATGTTACTCTTCTTAGGTCTAACACATCATTTTGACAAAGCTTGAAGAAGACTCTGCGTCTTCATTTAGTCATTCATTTATATATCAAAATTTATTGAACACTTACTATATATCAGGAACAGTTTTTTTGTCCTGGGGTTATAGTCATGAATAAGACAAGGTCCCTTCATTCATGAAGCTTTTTTATTCCAGTAATCAAAAATGATCATCACAAGAACAAATATCATTATCAGAAGTCAAGAGTTTTGGTTCCTCAAATTGCAGATTTCTTAACTATGGTTCATGACTTCCCCGAAACTTCTAACTTGCTCACCTAAGGATTTCAATTATTTTTTTTTTTTTGCTAGCAAGAAACTCCTGCAGGAATTACCCATTTCCTGTTTCAGGGTCTGACTTACCATAATCATCTGATTCTATTATTTTGAACTAGCAGGCACCTCATCTTTTTTAAAGAATAAATGAATGAACAACAACTGTGGTGGGCTTTCTATGCTCTATGTAGCACAACATTGCTATTCAAGATATGTCAAAGAACAGCTGTTTGAAAAATTAACAAGGAAAAATCAAAGGGTTGGAAGACTTCAAAAATGATATTGACCTAACGTTCTAGTTAGTACCTGTATTAACCATGTAACACAAACAAGGGTTTGTTTTATTCTTACGCATAATCTAGAGAAAATATTCTAGAGTATGACTTGTTTCTCATAATCTGTATAGTTAAGACATTTTCTCTATATTTTTATTCCTGGAGTATGTTTGAAAGGAAAGGAACTGATTTTTATGAGCCCCTCTCTTCTTATCTTGCTTGTATTACAAGTAATTAAAAAATTTCTGCTTTGATTTCTTTTCTTTTTAGTCACCTATAAAGTTTATTTAAAAATTGCCACTGTCCTTCAAGACAGCTTTGTAATGCTTTTCTCCTACTTTTATCAATTTCTCTGATTGTTATCCTAGAACACCTCATAGGACATCAATAAGCCTGTGATCCAAGCCTTAGTTCAAAGCAGTATGACAAATGCACTAATGCAGTTCCCCCAAACCCTTTAAAAAATGTAAGTAACGTGAGCTGGTTCTTAACTTTAAGGCTGGTTGAAGAGATCAGACAGAAATGTGGTGGGCTGCAGTTACAGAATGAAGATGTCTATATGGCCACTAAGTTTGAAGACTTCATTCAAAAAGTCGTGAGGAAACTGAGAGGAGAAGATCAGGCAGTGGAACTAGTTGTGGATTATGTAAGTATGGTGTCTGAAACCTAAATCATTAAGATCCTGATACTATAAAATAATACTTTGTCTTTCATCATTTGTTTTTACATTTACAACCTAATCAGATATATGATTAGTATTTTCTCCCATTCTGTGGACTTTCCTTTTACTTTTTTATAGTGTCATTTGACAGAGGTTTTAAAATTTGAGTAAATCTAATTTATCTATTTGTTCTTTTGCCACTTGTGCTTCTGTATGTCTTGTCTATGCCCTTGTGCTCCTCTAGTATGTCTTTGTTGTTTTCTTTTGTGTTAAATGGATATTGCCTGCTATGTCAGTTTAATCTCTTGTTGTTTCTTGTACTATGTGTGTATATACATGTATATACATATATAGTTATTTCCTTAGTGGTTGGCTTGAACAATACAATGAACAATTTTGCTTAAAATATTCTAGTTCAGATTAATATCAACTTAATACTAATTGCATAAAAAAATTTACTGCAATATAGCTCTGTTCTCTACCCTCTCGGTTCTGCTATTATTGTTATACAAATTGCATCTTTGTACATAATAAACCCACCAACATAGTTTTATAGTTATTGCTTTATGCAGCTATCTTTTAAATCAGATAGAAAAGAAATAAAAATACATCTATACTGACTTTTATATTTCCCTTTATCAGTCTTCTTTATTTCTTCATGTAGATTTAAGTTACTGTCTAGTGTCCTGTCATTTCACCTGAAGGACACATTTTAGTATGTATTTTAGGGCAATGTGCTAGTGATGAATTCTCTCAGTTTTGTTCATTTAGGAATGATTTAATTTCCTTTTTGTACTTGGAGGGTATATATATATATATATATATATATATATATATATATTTTTTTTTTTTTTTCTGTATAAAGAATTTTTGATTGACAGTCTTTTCTTTCAGCACTTTGAATATGTCATCCTATTGCCTTTTGACCTCCACGGTTTCTGAGCATAAGTCATTTGTTAGTTTTATTGAGTCTCTTTTATGTGATGAGTTGCTTCTCTCTTGCTACTTTCAAGATTCCCCTTTTATCTTTGCATTTTGACCATTTTATTAAGTATTTGGGATGGATCTTTTTGAGTTTATCCTTCTTGGAGTGTTTGAGCTTCTTGGGCGTGCAGATTAATGTTTTTCATAAAATTTGGGACATTTTAAGCCATTATTTCTTCAAATCTTTTTTCTGCCCCCTTACCTCTTTTCTTTCCTTCTGGGACTGACTACCTTATGCACATGTCAGTACATTTGATGATGTCCCACAGGCCTCTGAAGCTCTGTTCATTTTTCTTTTTTCCTACCTGTTTCTCAGACTAGATATCTCTATTGAAATGTCAAGTTTTCTCATTCTTTCTTCTGCCTGCTTGACTCTACTGTGGAGCCCCTCTAGTGAATTTTTAAATTTCAGTTACTGCAGTTTTCAACTTCAGAATTTCTATTTGGTTCTTTTTGAGAAAAAAAAAAAATTCTTAATTCTTTATTGATATATTCTATTTGGTGAGACATTGTTCTCTTTCTTTTCATTCTTTAAACATAGTTCCCTTTAGTACTTTGAGCATACTTATGAAGGCTTATTTAAAATCTTTGTCTAATAAATTCAAGTTCTCATCTCTTTTAGGGCTGGTTTCTATTGGCAGCTTTCTCTACCCCCCACCCCCATGTATAAGCCTTTACTTCCTGTTTCTTTGCACATTTTATAATATTTTGTTGAAAACCAACCATTGTAATAATAGAATGCAGCGACTCTAGAAAGTAGACACCCCACACACCTTCACAGGGATTGTTGTTGTTGCTGGATGTTGTTGCTTTTTCATTGCTTAGTGACTTTCTTGGACTAAGTCTGTAAAGTCTGTATTCTTTGTTGTTTTGCCACCATGGAAGACTCTCCTCAGTTTACTTTGTGGCCAGCTAATGATTAGATATAGATTTCCTTAAACGATTAGACATAGATTTCCTTAAATTTCTTTGAACCAATAAGTCTTCCAGCCTTTACTTAGGGACTCTGTGTGTTGTGGAATACCTTGGAAGATCCACCAGGCAGTTTGCAACTCTGCCTTAGTCTTCCCATACTTCATACTTGCACAAAGCCTCAGTTAGCCAGAGGTAAGAGATTAGGGCTTTCTCAGGTCTTTCCTGGGCAAGCCCTGCACATATGAAGGCTGTCAGAAAGCATCCAGCCATGCAATATGAAAAAGAGACATTTATGGCTGGATTTTTTTCTAAACAGAGCTCATATGTTGGCCTTCTACATTCCCAGGAATATATCAGAGCTTCTGAAAGCTTCCTATGGCTATCTCATACCTGTTTTTCTTTTAAGTTTTTGGTCACCCATTTGTTAACTCTAATTGGTATTATTACTTTGAGCAGCTGTCATGTTAAACAATTGTCATGGATTATTTCAGACAAGCCCTAGGGACAGGGCTATTTGTGCACAGCAAGCTCTGAGTCAACTCAAACAAAGACAAGCCCTGAGAATAAAGCTTTTTGGGAGCTGCCAGACCAAACAGTAATAACTGTCTAGGAATGAGGCTTTTGGAGAACTTCAGACCCATTTCTCCCACTTCAGTGGCTAATAAGCTTCTGGTTTTCACAGCTACCATGCTCACAAAGATGTTGGTTTTCAAGTTACTACAAAGTTTTCAAGAGAGAGAGATAGGAAGAGGGCATATTGATATGCCACAAACTCACTATTCTTATAGAGATTCAGCTGTTTTTCTTGAATAAATTTATTTTTGCAAGCCTTTGGATTATTTCTAGAGTTCTGAGAAAAATGATTTTGACAATATTTTCTAGTGTTCTCATTGCTTTTATGAAGGAGTGGATTTTCATAGGTCCTTAATCCACTATTCCAGAAATGCTTTCCATCCCTTTGTATTCAATGAAAGTTAGGTAAACTTGGAAAGCATAGTGCCAGCTGGTTAAGAAGATGATTTTTGGAGTCAGACCAATCTAGGTTTAAATCTAATGTTGCTTGGTGTCCTCATATGTTACATGGGGCAATGCTAATATCCGCCTCATAGGACTATTCAGAGAATCACATTAGATAATGCATGTAAGACACTTAGCATATCTCCAGAATGATTAGTTTAGAAAACGAGTATATGCAGTGACAGAACACATCAGTTCAGATGAATTCTTCTTTATTCTGTCCTGCATAAACACATGGAAATATTTCATGGACACGAGTATTTGGTATGGGATAAGGCAAGATACCCTCTTGCTATTTTTTGTTTCTTTCTAAGCATCCACACACAATTTCTCTATGTAAAATAGTAGAGAATATAATTTATGCAACACACATATAAGAGGGAGAATGTGAAAATGGAGAGGAACATAAAGGAAAGAACTTTAAATGTCACCAGTGTAACCTACTGACAAAGACAAGTTCCAGATTTGAAATGAAAGCAATGGCTGCACTCTATAGAAGGTGCCACTAGATGGTGGTATTTCCATTATCTTGCTGTCTTTCGCGTTCTCTTTCTCTTGTGTAAGGAAGAAAGTCAGATCTTTATATACAGTCATCACAGATGCTACTACCCTCCTGCCTCAGTTCCCAACCTGGGCATCGCAAAGCTGAAAGCTTTCATATGCTTGTCTCTTCTGGACAGTAGGAACTAGTGAATGAGTTTATTTATTTCTATTCGGTATCAAATACATAAGCACAGGAATCGATTGAATCTATTAATATATAATTCTCTCTCTTAGGTTTCAAAGGAGGTCAATGAAATGACAATAAAAATGCCATATCAGTGTTTCATAAATGGACAGTTCACAGATGCTGATGATGGAAAAACGTATGACACCATCAACCCAACAGATGGCTCTGTGAGTAATAACTTCGTGTGCATAGTGACCACTGGCCATGGATTTTTAGTTTATAGTGCATAGTTGTAAAGCAGTCTTAAGAAGTTACTTCATTCTTTCACTTTGCCTCTGCGCACTCAACATAAATGTACTTCGTGCATTTCTTCCAGCCATTCAATTCTGGTACTGGCTGATGCTATTATAACTATAGTAATCTATTTTATAGAATAAATACATATGATGAATTTAGACAGATAGCTACACATATACACATCAGAGGTACACCTGAACATAAAACTATATGTGGGGAATAATTTTCAGACTTTGCAAGCTCATGGCAAGAAACTCAGCTTCCCTGAGGCACTAGAAAAAATAGTTATAGTTTTCCTCAATGTGTTCTTTCACAGTCTAGTGTGACATGAGAAGTACCAAATTTCAAGCTCACAGTTTTCATGTTAAAATTGTTTCTTTTTCTTTAGTATATTATTTGACATATTGGTTTTCCATCATAAAATACTCTGGATTTTATAATATAATATTAATTCCAAGAAGCATATTTATGTATCTCTCTATATAAATAACCTATAACTATTTTTACTCATCTTGAAATAGACACTATGCAAAGTATCCTATGCTTCTTTGGTGGATGTTGATAAAGCGGTAGCAGCAGCAAAAGATGCCTTTGAAAATGGTGAATGGAGAAGAATGAATGCAAGAGAAAGAGGAAGACTGATGTACAGGTATGGTTTTTAAAAATGCAAGTCTACAAACTTTGGTATTGACTAACATTGCCAAGATTTAAAATATTTCTTCAAGACATTTAATATGTACCTGTTATATAATATGTCATCTGTTACTAATATCACATAAAATTTAATATATGTGAATTCCTGACTTTTGTATTATTTCTTCTATCAGTCAGGGTCCCAATAGGAAAATAAATTAATAAAGGACTATTTCCAAAGATATGGGCATGGGCAAGGGATAATGAATTACCCAGGCAGGGTTGGCAACAGCGGGTAACTACCATCACTCAAGGGTCTGAAGGGATAGAGGAAGGGCCTGTTACTAGAATCTGGCAAATCGGCGGTGATAGGAGAAGACCATACTACAGCAGTTTGGAATGGAGAAACACAGCAGCTGCTGAACCACAGCATTCCAGTGAGGCAGCCAAGGCATTTGAATCCCCAACCACTCTTGCCTCCACTTCACCAGTATTCTGGAGTTGTTGCCCACTGGACTCTTATTGGCCACACCCAGTGAGAGAGCAAGGAAACCAAGTGAGTAGTTTACAAAGACCATCCTCCCAGGTCACTGAACAGGGAGAAGAATGAATAACAGCAACCAATGAAGAATATCCAGCACCCTGTTGTTTTCAAGGGCAAATTTTAAATCTACTTGATGTGTAGGGAATAGGAGCAAGAAGGAAAAACACTAAGGGCTGGAAGGATATTATAAATGGATAATTGAGTATGCCAAGAATAATTTAATTTAATCATAGATTCAGTTTTCTCATTACTGAAAGCCAAACAGCTGACACTGGGGAAAAGATCTCTTAGCCAAGATCTGGAAGAAACATTAGGGAGAGGATTTCAAGTCTGACTTTGGAATGGTCCAAAAGGAACATCTCAGAGAATCACTTAAGGAAGGAAGGAAAATAAGTGGTGAAGATGAATACAGAAGATGAATTTTGACTACTTTATCATCAATTAGATAGTCCTAAACTTATTTTTCCCATAGCAACCAGACATCAAATAGAAATCTGTTGTGGTATCTGTAATTCATTTTATGTATTCCTATCTTGTCCTCTTTAGAGTTGGAAATATTTCTATACCAACCAGAATTCTCAAGTGTTCATGGATTCTCCAGGGGTGTGGGTTGCACTCTAACATCTCCCTGTAATTCATGAACTAACCATATGCCCACTGTTGTCTATCATTGATCTTGGATTTCCATGGCTCAATCACTGTTCTACTTCTTATACTTTTATGTACCAAATTGTACAGGCTTCCAACACCCTTTGCTTCTCTTTCATAACTCTTTTTTTTTTTAATATATTTTTATTTATTTATTTTGACAGACAGAGAGAGAGAGAGAGAGAGATACAGAGACAGAGAGAGAACTGAGCTGGGGGAGCTCCCAGTTCAGCATATGGTTCTGCACAGGCCCGGGGCCGGAATTCGATCCTCGGTCCCCGGGGCTGCAAAGTGAGCGCTTAACCCACTGAGCCATCCCGGCTCCCCATCTTTCATAACTCTTGAAACAAATTATTTATAAAATTATTTGTTTAATATTCATCTTTCCTCATGGACCATATTCTCCATGAGGACAGAGGCCTGCTCCATTTGTGTTCACTCTAAATTCTCAGCCCTGAGGATGGTGCCTTGTAGGTAATGGGGACTCAATCAGTAATTGTTGGATGGATTTCTTTCACTGGCCGTGCAGACTTGCAGACCTACTGGAAGAAAACCAAGAAGAGCTAGCCACCATTGAAGCCCTCGATTCAGGTGCTGTCTACACCTTGGCCCTGAAGACTCACATTGGAATGTCTGTGCAAACATTCAGATATTTTGCTGGCTGGTGTGACAAAATTCAGGTAAATGCAAATGTTGTGTGTTTCCATGCAGATCATTCCAAAAGGAAAAGGGATGAATATTTATTAGTTTGTCAAGACACTGTGTCAGAGTCACCTCTTATGTAGGTTTTCTCAGCTAATCCTTATAAATCCTCTGAGGTAGTGGATAGCTATTATTCCTTACTGCAGAATAGGAAACAGCCTTGAGAATGTGGATGACTTGCCTACAGTCACATAATTAGTAAGTAAACCACAGAGCTAGGATTTGAACTCAAGCTTTTTCTGGACTAATTTCTAATGATGTTCTTTGTACACTACTGTAATTTCTCCTGAGGGCACCCTACAGAAGATTAGGTGCCCTCGGGAGAAATTCTTCTCCATAAACATGTAGGGAGAAGCCTGGAAGGATTGCAAACTCAGATGCCTACAGAGGCCAGAGAACTACTACCATAGATGGGCTAAGCAGACTGGGTATAAGAAAAATAATTAAGACATGGGTACAATAAATGCTTCACGTTCCTTTTACTATAAGAAAATAAATAGCACATGTATGATGATAAAGGGTAACAACACTTGGCCTTGGCATTGGGGCTACAAAAGGGAAAGTTAGGACTCACGTCAAATAGCAGAATGCATGCTACTCATAGACTCATGATAATCATTACAGTACCAGCCATCACAGCCATATTCCCAGCATCAAGAAAAAGGACGTGGGGGAGGAGGAGAAAGGGGAAAAGATTTTAAAAAGCATTCCCACCCTCTTGTGCTTATATCGCCTATGGGCCATCTCTATCTGTGAAGGAGACTGGGAAACATAATATTTTATCTAGGCGCATCACTGCCACCAATATTAACAGAGTCAGAGAGACCTGGGTCTAAGTCTCAGTTTTGCCACTTACCAATTGATGCTATTCAAGTTATTGTACGTCTCTGATCCTTACTTTCCTGATCTGTAAAAAGGTCACAATAATACAGACTTTACAAGCTGCATAATGAGGATTAGAAATAAGTGTTTCTACACTACAGAATTAGAGAAGTCTGTAACAGTAGATCTTGCACTTAAATGCAGTTTTTACCATTATTACTATTCTGCTACAAAGTCCCACACATGTAAGTATTTAGTAATGAGGGTTCAAGTTTATGCTTTACCCACAGTTGTGAAGTACATATTGCTCTGAAACATTGAAAATTGATTTGTTTGATTGGCTCAAACTCATTTGGTACCAAAACCTGACCTGAGCCAACATGAGTCTATAATCTTTATTTATATCACTTAGAGTGAATATCCATGTGTTTCATTGAATAAATATTAATGTGTTTGATTATGGGAGGCTGTCCCAGACCCTACTTGCAGTTATAGATAATATAATATAATGTATATGCATTATATATTATTTTTTAATCTCAAACACACTTTACCCCCAAAGATTTCAGGTAACAAATTGCATATTTACTTGTATTTGTAACAGCAAAAATATTTTATGTGTCAAAACAAATATATAGCTTTAGTTAAAGACTATTATCATGGAGCAGTTGGCATTACATTTAGCTGTGTATAATAGAAATCCCAACAAAGAAGTTTGTTTTTATTTCATGTTCAAAAAGTACAAAGGCAGGGAAAGCTGGGATGGCTCAGTGGGTTAAGCGCTCACTTTGCAGCGCCAGGGACCCAGGATCGAATCCCGGCCCCAGCCCGTGTGGACCCGTATGCTGAACTGGGGAGTGCCCCCAGTTCAGTACTCTCTCTGTCTCTGTATCTCTCTCTCTCTCTCTCTCTCTCTGTCAAAAACAATAAAAAAAAAATTTAAACCTTCCTTTAAAAAAATAAAAGTACAAAAGCAGACAGTCAGGTCTAGTATGTGGCCTTCTCTCAGGCCATCCTTAGTACCATGTACTCTCCATTCTTGAGGCTGTCTCATGGTCTCGTGATAACTTCTGCTGTGCCAGTCATTTCACCAACATTCTAAGCAGGAAGAATAAAGAAGTAGGAGTGGGGAAGGGTATGAGAACATGTGTCTGAGCTGAGTCAGTCTCTTTAAACAGCATTCCCCTCCCAGTGCTTGTGTTTACATCTTCCATTGACCATCTCCATCAGCAATGGAAACTGGGAAACACAGTATTCTATATGGGCACATTAACATCCCCATTATGGATAATTGGCAGGCAATTAACATTCTCTGCTATGCCAAGAAATTGGAATGGAAGTGACTAAATTAGAATTATGTTTATTCTACTGTGTCTCAGTTTTTTCAAGAAAGAAATATAGCAGTTCCTCTTCTGATGTAGATATATTTCTTTAAAATTCAACACTGCTTTTTCATATAAGCTAAGAAAAAAAATGAGAGACAGAAATAAAATAGATTCCTTGAGATTAAAGTCTTTGAGATTCAAGAAAAAAATTTTTAGGGAGGGGGATTAAATCACCTATAATATTCCCAAATCTCTAACCTATTTTGAAACTGAGATTAAATTTACTCATTTAAATGAGTTAAATACATATCAATCTTTCTTGTTTTTTAGGGTTCTACAATTCCTATCAACCAAGCCCGTCCAAATCGCAACCTGACCTTCACCAAAAAGGAGCCACTTGGGTAAGACAAGGAGAGAGCCTCTGAGTGACTTGTGTTAGTTTGAGACAACTAAAGATGTCATCTTTCTTCCTCTGCAGTGTCTGTGCCATTATCATCCCCTGGAATTATCCACTGATGATGCTGGCGTGGAAGAGTGCTGCATGTTTGGCAGCAGGCAATACCTTGGTGCTTAAGCCAGCCCAGGTAATTCGCAAGGGGCCAAGTGCAACACCTCCTCCTCTCTTGTTTACTTCAAAGCGGAGACATCCATTTACACATCTTATGCCTTTAAACAAAAATGGGCTCCTGTATCATGACATTGTTTCACCTGTCATGAGCAGCGTTTCACATTAGCAAATATGTATTTTAAATAGTTAGCCAGTGTATTCTCTGGAGATTCCATAACTTAAAACATCTATGACAATGGAGGCAAGCATAGTGTACATCCGTGAAATCCACTGAATTTCTACAAACCAATTCAATTACTGCAAAATGCCAAATGTCCCATAATTAAGGGATAACAGTAACTATGAGATAACAAAAGAAAAGGTATCATGCAGGTATTCAAATTTTAACTATCAAAAATATTGTAAAGATATGGAAGATAAAGGGAAAGCATGTGAAAGAATGTACATAATTGTGGCAACTGTGTGAAAATATACACGTGTGAAGAACAAGAAATTAATAAAAATAGTAATTCAGATGCTAGAGTTCTCAAAACGATCTTTTAATCCTATAACAGCTTTTCAAGAAAAAAAAAGTTAGTAGCCAACTTGCCACCTGGCTGAGCATTTGCTGTGTACAGTGCACGGCAGTAGATGTCCTGTGCTGCAGGGGTCATGGAGAAAACTTGGTTTCTATTCTAGGGTAGTTCACAGTTTGTTACCTATCAACTCTCCTTTTATGTCTTCTTTTAGGAATTAAGAAATACAATTTCATATGGCATATCTATAATATAGTCATGTGACCATAGCCATCTTGGTGTATTCATTAGAAACAATTTCATTTAAAAAATAAAAATGGATATACATTCCAAGATTTCAAAATTCAAAAGACACAAAGAGGTAGACAGTGAAAAGTCTCTCTCCTATCCTTATTTCCCCCAGCCAACCAATTTACTTCCCGAGGCAACCAGTGTTATTAACTGTTATTTATTAGTTTTTAGGTATTCCCGAGAGATGACATGATATACAAACATACATATAATTAAATAAATAAATAGATGATGTAAATATATACATAAAACGTCTGACAATTAAGTTCTCAAACTTGCCACCATGCACTTTGCACAGTATCATATCATCTGCTCAATTCAGTTCTGATGCGAATTATCTGAAGGGCTCAGACTCACAAGACTGCCCCCACTTCACATGCTCACTGCAAGCCCTGGACAGACTGTACTTCTGAATAAGATTTATAAATCAGAGGTTCCTATGACCTCCTTCTCAGGTGTGATAATTTACTAGAATGGCTCACAGAACTCAGAAAACTGCTTTACTTACTATTACCAGTTTATTATAAAAGATATTGTAAAGGATACAAATGAACACTCATTTGAAGAGGTACATAGGGCAAGGTTTGAAAGGATCATAAGTACAGGAGCTTCTGTTCCAGTGGAGTTCAGGTGAGCCATCTTATTGTCACATGGCTCTATTTACCACCCAGAAGCTGTCCAAACTCCATTGCTTAGGCCCGTGGATTTATGGAAATCTAATTATGTAAGCACGGTTGATTACATTATCAGCAGCCCCTCTTTCCTCCCCTTTAATCATGGGTTGGTGTTTCTTGTGACCAGACCCCAGCCTGAAGCTCCCTGGGGGCTCCCAGCTATCAGTCCTCTCATTCTTATACAAAAGACATTTTTCACGCAAGATACCAAGGGTTTTAAGAACTGTGTGCCAGGAACTGGAGATAAAGGCCAAATATGTTATTTCCCATTATATTATAGTTTTTAAATACTACTCTACACTAAAAGAAATCTAGGCTCTTTGAACAAATGGCTGGATCATTGAAAATAGTTGGGTCAAAAAGCAAGGAAATAATTAGGAAATGATTGACATATGTCAGAAAGACACAAGAGCCATTCTAAAGTGGCTCCCATCAACCAAGTCTGGAAAAATTTGAACATCAAAAGAAATAACAATATGGGGGAGTAAGGAAGGGACATCAAATATATGGTGATGGAAAGAGAAATGACTCTGGGTGGTGAGCATATAATGCAATGTACAGACAATATAACGTAGAATTGTACACCTGGAACCTAAGTAATTTTTATCAATCAATGTCACCCCAATAAATTTAACAATTAAAAAAAGGAAGTTACAATAGTAAAAGAGTATAACCTAATGAATAAAGTAAGACTCCATGAGTTCACTCTGATTAACTAATCAAAGAGAAGGAAAAGCTCTTATAGAGGAAAGCCAACCAATACATATAGAAGGAATGATGGAATTAGAAAATCACCAGTTTGCAACCATCATACTAATAATTGATTCAGGTAGGCCTTATCAATTGATACTAAAATTAGTGGATGGAAGTTTGAAGAGTTACTTGACATTTAAATAGACTCAGAATATCTCCCTAAAAACATTTATTAATTACAAAATGTAAAATAACCAGTAACTTACACTGATGAAACCTGGCTGATCAGTTTTACCAAATGATCAAAGTTAACGTTTCCAATATTGGGGCTATTGTTCCTCCTGCTATGATATATGAGAACTCAGCATCACTCCTGTGGTATTCTTGCCAAAAGTGCATAACCTGAATCTAATCATGAGGAAATCATGAGCAGACAAATCCAGACGAAAGGATATCGTACAAAGTAATTAGCCCATACTTATGTCAGTCATTTTGCCAATGTCATGAAATATAAAAGAAATATAAAAGAAAACTCAGAAACTTCCAGAGTAGACTACAGACATGATAATTAAATGCAACATATGGTTTTGATTTTTCTATTTTTATAAAGCACATTATTGGGACAATTGGTGAAAAACAAATAAAGAGTGTAAATTAGGAATTCTCAGTTGTTGATTTCCTGATTTTGATCATTGTACTGTAGTTATATAAAAGAATCCTTTGTTTTTAAGAAATGCACACAGAAATATTAAGAGGCAAAGCAGCATATCTATATCCTACTCTTAAACAGTTCAAAAATATATATATATGTATATGTATAATAGAGAATAAAGCAAATGCACTAAAATGTTAACATTTGAGGAATCTGGGTGATAGATATATAGGAATTCTTTGTACTATTTTTGCAACTTTGCTGTAAGTCTGAAATTATGTCAAAATAAAAGAAAAAATAAAATGAACTCTAGTGCATTCATATAAGAAAAGCTGGACACTGATCTAAGGGATAGGATGCACTCGGAAGAGGATAATTGCCATCTGCTTCTGCTCAGGTCACGCCCTTGACTGCTTTGAAGTTTGCAGAGCTGTCTGTTAAAGCAGGCTTTCCAAAAGGGGTAATCAACATTATTCCAGGCTCAGGTAAGCCACCAAAGGACCCATTTACTATAACTAGTGAATGTACAGGGCTAGCTGAGAGGCGGTTTTCCCATTGGAATCTTTTTGTCCTGAATTATAAATATGTTAAAACTATATACAGTTTACTAAACAGTGAACTTAAATATAAGTATACTTACCATACCCTAAAATCTTAAAGTGGAAACATAATGGTACATGAGTATGGTGGGAAAGGCATACATTGCACAATGTTGTAAAACTACTGTAAGGGGGTCTATTTCAATTTTTAAAAATTACTTTGGAAGATAAAAATTCCAGGCTTACCCATGTTTCAGGGGGCTGACAATTGCATGAAAGACATTATTTAGATTTTTGAGTTTATAATTACTACAGAAAATGTAAAACTAAGGTTTAAGAAAGAGCTTAGAGATCTCCTTCAATGAAGTCAAAGCCACCTTTAGTGTAAGAACTTGAATAATGTTTTAATTCACATTTGATTCTCTAATTCTACAGGGAGTGTAGCAGGCCAACACCTTTCTGAACATCCTGATATTCGAAAACTTGGTTTCACTGGTTCCACTATTATTGGCAAACAGATCATGAAGAGGTATTGGTTTTAGTATGTTGACTTGCTATTAAACCAGGTTTTTGTTTTTGTTTTTGCTTTTCTAAGTAGGATGCTTTGGAGGGAGAAACAGTACATCAGGTTTAGAAGAGAAATCAACTTATCACTGCTGGGTATTATGTTTGAATATAATAAAATACTTTTCAAGGTATAAAGACACCGTCAATAAAACGAGACCCATATTGAAACCCTACACCTCACTGCTAGCTCTAACAACCCAGCACACAGCATTTTCTGTGCTAAAGCTGTAGCTCAAATTGCTTTTGGTGCAAATGTAAGAAACAAGAAAAACGTATCAATGACAAATCTGGATTATTAATAAAATGAATTTCTAAAAAGCAGTAATGTTAGTTTTTTTTAATTTTCAAATAATCTAAAGATCCAACATAAGGCAGGGATTAAAGTATGTCAGCATAATAGAATACTGTGTAGTCATGTCCATGGAGCATTTTAATAACATTGAAAGGTTTGTTAAATGGTAAATGGAAAGAAAAATAAGGTATAAAACTGTATATATTGGGTGACTCCCAATGATGTTAAATAAGGCAAAGGCTATTGTTAGACACAGACCAGAAATAATCATACCAATATGGTAAACACAATGGTCATTGAGCCATGGTTTGTGATTTTTTTTTCCTTCTTTATGCATTTAAAATTTTTTTAAATATATTTTTATTTCTTTATTTTTATTTTTGACAGAGAGAGAGAGAAAGACAGAGACAGAGACAGAGAGAGAACTGAACTGGGGGAGCTCCCAGTTCAGCATATGGTTCTGCACAGGCTGGCGCCAGGGCCGGGAAAATTTTTTTAACCATGTTTTAAATAATACTTTTGTAAGAATGGGAAATAAACAATACACTTCTAAAAAATCTGTATTTTTTCCACACTCTAATAATCTGGTTTGAGACTAAAGTCTTTGCCAAGGCTTTATGTAATCAAAATTCTTGTACCTAAAGAATCTGAATTTACCAATGAGAACCTCTAATCATTTATCACAGAATTTAAAACAAAACTTTTTATTATGGAAAATTTCTAATATATGAAATATACAGAATAGCATAATGAACAACCATGTACTAACCACCTAGCTTCACCAATTATCACTGTATGTGTTAAGTGGTAATTTATGCTAGAGAGAGAGAGAGAGAGAGAGAGAGAGAGAGAGAGAGAGAAACTAAATGCTGATTTACCATTTATTTTTTCTCTAGCTGTGCTGTGAGCAACTTGAAGAAAGTTTCCCTTGAACTTGGTGGCAAATCCCCACTTATAATATTCAATGACTGTGAACTTGACAAGGCTGTGCGAATGGTAAGAGTGGGCACCACTAAATAGGTGTCTACTTCTAAAACACATTTCCCCTCCTGTTCATCAGAAATCTTCAAGTGAGGTTTAGTTTTGTCTAGTCATAGATAGAAACTACCCTCCTTATGCTTACATTTGGGAATACTCAGAGCACTTAATTTTTAAAAGAATATATTTATCATTTGTCTCATGAAGGTGTTTTTAAAACTTAGGGGGCTCTTGTACATCTGGATTCTAATTGTTGCTGATCAATGTCACCCCATTAAATTTGACAATAATAAAAATAAATAAATAAATAAATAAATAAATAAATAAAACCAAAAAAACTGCTACACTTAAAAAGAAAAAAAAACTTAGGGGGCAGGGGAGTTTTTCTAAATATTCATAATTTATACAAACTAATGTAGAGATCTTAAAAGCAAAATCTGATCTTACAAGTATTACATTACATTTAAATCTAGAATAATCTAGATTTTTTTGCAACACAAAATTTATCCTTAGTGGTATGTCCTATTGTTACACACTTTTTTTTTTAAAGTGTTCATGAGCCAAAGGATGGAAAGAAGAAATAAAATACCTAAAAACATGCTAAATCTAAATAGAGTATTTCCAAGCAGTTCTTATCACTAATGAGGTCAAGGGATTGGGGTTTTCTGTGATTTTTCTATGTTGTCTATGATCTGCCAATTATATCTAAAAAATTAATTCTCAGCACATGTGTTTTTATGGCACTCTTGACTTCCCAAGTGATGTTAGCAATCTTTTCTCCACTGCTGCCACAGGGCATGGGAGCCGTATTTTTCAACAAAGGAGAAAACTGTATTGCAGCTGGGCGGTTGTTTGTGGAAGAATCCATCCATGATGAATTCTTGACAAGAGTGGTAAGGCACCTTGAAACTTGCTCTATGAGTTGAAGAGAAATTGCTTTTACTTGAAAAGTACTTCAGAGAGTTAATGAATGTTTAGGTGTAATATATAGTCCTATGGTTTTGTGTTTTTTTTTTAAACATAGTCCTCATCTTTTAGAGCTACGGTACTTTCTGACATATTTACAGGTTAAATTATATGGTGTCTAGACTTTACTTTCCTCTTGCTCTCCAGGAGGGGAGAAAGTGGGTGGTGGAATAAATTGTTGAAGTTGGGTGATGGGTACATGGAGTTTTATTATATTGTCTACTTTTACGTGTGTTTATAATTTTTCATAGTAAAATGTTATATATATGTAACATTTTACTATGAAAAATTATGAATATATATATATATATATATATATATATTCCCTAAGAGCTTTTATTGCCTATACCTTGCTCTCCATTTACAGGATATTAGATATTTGACACGATGTTTTTATAAACTTCTAAATTGACTACAAGAAATATACTGCTAGAATTTTTTAAGAAAGATGAGAATAGAACAAAGGAGGATGCATTTTTTGAAGTTTTTGTTTGTTTGTTTTTTAAGATTTATTTTATTGTTTTTGACAGAGAGAGGCAGAGAGAAGGGGGAGGGCCCAGAGCAGTTTCCATGTTTGTACATCATCAGTTTTTTGACATAGTTTCATTACACACAGGTGGGCTGTGGGGTTGGGGCACGCAGGGCAGTAACTGGGCAGGGGGCCTCCCACATGGGGGGCATGCCTCAGCAGGAACCAAGCTGGGAGCCACACCCCAGTTCAGCATATTGGTTGGCACAGGCTGGGGCCAGGATTTGATCCTCTGACTACAGAGCTGCAAAGCAAGCACTTAACCGGCTGAGCCATCCGGCTTCCCCTACTGCTAGTTCCTCACAACTCCTCAGTTCAGTTAATAGGAAGCATATTATTTTCTCCACTAAGATAGATTATTGATGATGGATAGGTGATAGAGATGATAGATAGATAGATAGATAGATAGATAGATAGATAGATAGATAGATAGATGATAGATAGACAGACATCCACTGTAGATTAGTCATGATTCTATAAATATGGGACTATAAGCCATTTATAGAACTATTAAGATGATCCTGTGACTAATATGAACTCTAAACTATACTATATTATATCATTATGATGGTAATAGTAATCATAAATTTGTTTATACTTTAAAAACCAGCACCCAGCTTTTTTTTTCAGAGCCAGTTTTCCCACCTCAGCCCCAAGAAGCAAACATTCTTTCTTCCTGAGAGTGGAAAACAAGGAAGTCATGTGGAGAGGCTGATGGTGGGTGGTGGTTGCCTCCTAAATATCACTGTAATTCAATTTTGTGCTTCATTAAAGTAGTTGCATTACTACATGTCATGGGTTTCACAACTATAGTTTGTTAAATTTCAAATGCTGAGACCAGAAACTTCAAGGATTTATTGTATCAACAAACACATTTTGTACACATGTGATTTATATTCATTCGTTCGTTCAGCAGCCACTTCTTGAGCACTTACTGAGGGATTATTGCCAGGCCTAAATGCAAATTCATGGACCTGCAAGGTCCCGGTAACTCCCATTCTTTCTTCTTCTTAGAATTGGACTTAACATTAGAAAATGCAGAACTACATTAAGATAACTGCAAGAAGCAATTAGAAGGACATGTCAGTGATGAACATTGTTCAAAAAAGACAGGTTTTCATTGGAACCTTCTAGCAATTCCTCTGGCATGGTCATATCATGATATTTCACAAGGGCAGTCTGCCACATTTGGGTAGAGAAAAAAGATAACAATTGTGGTCAATTTGGAAGTTCTTTTGCCCTGAAGAATGTAAGTATGCTAAGTTAGCAAAAATTCCAGAACATTAATCAGGTTTACTATTTTAATAAATAAATATTCAGGATAATTTTTAAATAGTATATGTACCTTATGTTCTGTTAGGACTCAGTGGTTAAGAACTTAGGCTTTCAGTCAGGAAAACTAAAGTATTTGGTGGTTGTGTGCTCTTGGACAAGTCATTTAACCTCTCCAAGCCTCTTTCTTCACCTGTTAGATGGAAATAGTACCGCAGTGCTGCTTTGAAGACTAAAGGACAACACATCTTTTAGCAGCTCTGCACAACACCCACCACACGGCAGAAGCTCAGTCCAGGGTATCCATTATGATTATTAACAGTCAATTGTGTTTTGTGAACTGGGTGCTATGCAGGTGGAAGAAATTAAAAAGATGAAAATTGGTGATCCGCTTGACCGATCTACTGATCACGGTCCCCAAAATCATAAGGCCCATCTGGAAAAGCTTCTGCAATACTGTGAAACTGGAGTAAAAGAGGGGGCCACCTTGGTGTATGGAGGAAGGCAAGTCCTAAGGCCAGGTAAGATCTTAAGTTGGAATAGATGGTAACAGTTTTCCTTGCAGCACCAGCTTGCCTCAAAAGTCAAAAGAATTCATTTCTAAATCCCACTTGGCCTCTTAGAAGCCACCTTAGCACCTTAGACGGCACAATTTTTCTGAGCCTCCTGTGTGAAATGGAATGAAATGTGCACACAATTACTGAAATATGTGAATGGCGTGCTGTCATGATACCCAAATAGAGAAAAAAACAAACAACTGCAAAAACTCATTTGTTTGTTTTTTTTTGTTTTGTTTTTTTGTTTTAAAGGGAGAGTTGGGTTTTTTTTCTAAAGATTTATTTTATTGATTTTTGACAGAGAGAAACAGAGACAGAGAGAGACAGAGAGAAGGGGGAGGGCCCAGAGCAGTCTCCATAGTTGACAGCATTAGTTTTCCATATAGTTTCACTCCACAGGTGGGCACAGGGCTGCGCAGGGCAGGAACTGGGCCGGGAGCCTCTCACATAGGTCCCGGCAAGAACTGAACTGGGGGCGCACCCCAGTTCAGCATGTGGGTCCGCATGGGCTGGGGCTGGGATTCCATCCTCCTCGGTCCCCAGGGCTTCAAAGCGAGTGCTTAACCTGCTGAGCCATCCCAGCTTTCCCCTCATTTGTTTTTTTACTACTGTAGTTAGATTGTGCACCAACACCCTACTCTGAAAATTGATAATTTGAATGAAATAATTCAATATTTGTACTGTGTTTCCTGTATGAACTGAATTTCTGGGTAACTGAGTAGTTGATAAAGGAGACTTTTTTTTTTTTTTACAGAAGAATCCCTGCTAATTATTGTAGAAAAGTGATAGAATAGCAAAATTGCCATTTTGCATGCCCTCAGGCAATGATCATCCAGGGAGGCTAAAGTTATTAGGTTGATTAGGTTGTTGAAACAGTTGATTGGGACCTGAGTACTTGTAAGATACCAAAGTATTACCCCCATGATCTCTTACCAGTCATAAGGAGAAAGGCATAATTTTATAATGAAGGGGTCAAGTCGTCCTACTTGGAACCTCAGGCCAATCCTAGCATTAGTGACATCAGGACCACTGGATATGATGTGTCTCCTATGGGATGCAATACAGCATCACCTATAAAGTATTCTTACCAAAAACGTTTAACCTGAATCTACATATGCCTTCTAGGTCAAATTTTCCATTTATAAGAAATACAGGGGATAGAAGAACAAATTAAATATCCCAAGGAAGCAATGGCAAATATAAAATGCAAGATATTCTACAGCAGGGGTCCCCAACACCAAGGTCACAAACTGGTACTGGTCCAGGGCCACACAGCAGGACATGAGCAGCAGGTTGAGAGAAGGAAGCTTCATCTATATTTATAGCCACTCCTCATCACTCTCATTACTGCCTGAACTCCACCCCCTGTCAGATCAGCCGTGGCATTAAATTCTCATAGGAGTGCAAACCCCAACGTGACTTGTGCATGCAAGAGATCTAGGTTGTGTACTCCTTATGAGAATCTAATGCCTCATGATCTGAGGTGGAACTGAGACGAGCACTGGGGAGTGGCTGCAAATACAGATTAACATTAGCAGAGAGGTTTGACTGCACAGAGACCATCATAAATCAACTGCTTGCAGATCCATATCAAAACACAAGCTCAGGGCTTGCACTGATTCTGCATTATGGTGAGTTGTGTAATTATTTCATTATATATCACAATGTAACAATAATGTAAATAAAGTGCACAATAAATGTAATGCACTTGAATCATACCAAAATCATCCCTCCTACCCAACCCCAATCCATTGAAAAATTGTCTTTGTCTTCCACAAAATCTGTCCCTTGTGCCAAAAAGGTCGGGGACCGCTGCTGTAGCGAACAATTGACTCTGTGTCAATGACATGAAAAATAAGGGGCAGGGCTAAGGGAAGAAATATTCTAAATTAAAGGACACTTAAGATATCTAACAACCAAATGCAATGTGTAGAACTTATTTGAATCCTGACAAACAGATCAATTGTAGAAAGATCTTTCTAGACAATCAGAAATTTAAATATAAATTATGAATAAGAAATTAGCATTAAATTTGTTTGGTGTGAAAATGTGTTGTGGTATGTAAGAAAATGTCCTTATTTTTTACAGATTTGTACTGAAATACTTGGAGGTCAAAGTTGTAATCTCTGGAATTTTCTTTAAAATATTTCAGCAAGGAAAAAAAATCAAATATAGCAAAATATGAATAAATATTTACTATTCATTATACTACTTTCTTTACTTTTATATGTGTTTGAAATTTTTGTAACAAGTACATTTTAAAAATAAACCTAGTAATGCTAATGCCAAATAAGAAAAAGGTTTTTTTGGTTTTACTAACCCAGACAGAAGGAAAAAATTACAATGTAAGTAAAGGAGAGAATTATTACCCTATAACTGATGTTCTTCTGTTTTTCACATAGGCTTTTTTATGGAACCAACTGTCTTCACAGATGTGGAAGACCACATGTATCTTGCCAAAGAGGAATCCTTTGGGCCCATTATGATCATTTCTAAATTCCAAAATGGGTATGTTCTTCAAGCACTATTTAACAGGTTTTGACTAATAATTTTTTTTCTTCTGCCATTGTACTATATACAAAGCATAGAATCAATGAACATGTAATGCTCTACTATAAGAATAATTAACTTAAATAATTAGAAGAAAGTGCTAACCAATAAAGATTGTAATATATTTTTGCTTCTTAGCTTAAACTAATGGCTAACATTAAGGAATTTTAGCTGACTAAATTTTTATTTTTAGTACACTTGACATTTGAAATGTCTCTGGAACAAGGTAATTAAATGAGAATAACAGAACTAGGTTCCACATTTACATTCCTAGGGAAGGCAGAGTCTGTGAAATCTGATTTTCTCAAAGAAAATAAGTTGCCTTCATAGGCAGTTGATTATGCTCCCAAACCCTAATACTCACCTTTTTATAGAAATATATACAATAACCATCTAATCAACTTTAAATCACATACTGGTTTGTTATAGGAGATGAAACTTGCCAAAGTATTCAACACAATTCAAAGAAGGCCTCATGGTAACTGAGCTCACATAAAAATAGTTAATACAATAGACTCTTGGTAAATATAATACACAGAATTCTTCAAAATTCTGGCTTTAGTTTTTCTTCAACCAATGATAAAGTAGAAAAACACAGAATACAGAGTTCAGAAGTGCTTCTTGTCCTCTGACGGGTTGTAAGAGATTTGGGGAACCCTAAACTGTAATGAATAACCTTTAGACACACTGATTCAAAGATGCCGTTACCCTCATTTCCTTATTATAAATTCCCCTATAGGATAGCCTTTGTGTTAAACATGCAGGTATTAGAAGCCAGATTTGGGGGATATAAACCTAGATAAGTCACAGTTCCTGTCCTCAAGGAGCTGATCATCTAATGGTTGAGACAAAGATCTGGGCACTTAACCACAGAAGGCCAAGGGCAGAATGGTGCAGTGGGTAGCGTCTGCATTCTGAACCTCACCACCACCACCACCTGACTACCTCTTGGGCTTGGGCCAGTTACTTATTCACACTGTACCTCAGTTTCTTTGTTTGTAAAATTGGGTTATTAATAGTATTTACTTATGGGGTCACTCTAAGGATTAAGTGTTTGCTACTGGTGCTGTTGCTATCATTATATTTGCTGTTATCCTAGAAGTGGGTAAGGTATACTCTGAAGCTATGTCATCTCAATAGTCCTTAATGAGCAAAAGCATAAAAGCGATCTCTTGGCCTTAGTCCACTCTATAAATATTTGGGTCCCTACCATGTGCAATGCATCGAGATGTGTGAACGTTTTAGCAGACCCTCAAGTCACTTTTAGGTTCCAAATTTCTCGTGTGAGTTTAAAACTGTGTGTAGCCATGATTCTCTTTGAAAATACCTTTGGAAGGCTCCACGTTAAAACTTGTGCTGTCTCTCAAAAAATTCAGCACAACTAATTTTTCCTCCAGTTTTGGAATAGATTGTTTCTTTACTGGAACACAGATGAAATACTTGGCTTGCATCTACTGACCTTGTTGTAGAAAATGCATGCATTTCTAAACATTAGGATGACACTCATAAAGGTGAGATCCACTATGACAGGCACACTGGCACTGGATCAGCTGAGAGATGAGCAGGTTCACATCTCCACTTACTTGGCTGTGTCAAAAGGCAGGAAACTCACCAGACAGATTTAAGGGATTATTTTACTCGTCTTTTATTGCACTAGCATATTAATGGAATTCCCTCTCATTTGCTGATGCATTACCACCGTATAAAGAGGAATAAGATGTTATCCCTGCCCTAGGGGAGCTTCCTGTCTAGTTAGAAGGTGAATCACAAGTACATTAAGATTTAAACCCAAACAGTGAGTTGAGGATTCTGTGCTTCCTGATTATAGCTGACTTTTCTTGAGTATTTACTGTGTTCCAGACACTGTCAGCTCATTTCATCCTCACAACAGCGAGACAAGTGCTATTATTATTATTATTATTATTTTCATTTTCACAAGAGTGAATGAAAGCATGGGGAGATGAAGTCCTTCGCCTAAGGTCACCAAGGCAGGCTGGCTACAGAGCCCTCTCACTCAGCTGCCACCCTCTACCCATCAACCGTGGCTCTGGTGGGGGCTGGGAAGGCTTCAGAGTAAGGTACCAAGTGAACCTTAAACTGTGTGTGCAAAATTTGAAGAGGTGGAGGAAAATAGGGGGTGCTCTGGAAATATATCTAGAAATGGGACTCAAGGGAGAAGAGGGGAAACGAGAAAGTCATGAAGAAGATTGAAAAGATGACTTAGGGTCAGATTTTAAAATGTGTTGCAGGATGTATATGAGAAATATAATAGTGGAGCTGTAATATTTCATCAGGAGTTTCTTTTGGTATAAGCTTGGACTGTTTCATTTATAAAAATTTCAGCAGGTTGACTGTCATGTTTTCCTGCTTCTAACATGGAGGGGAAAAAATATTAGAACATAAAACGGGAGTGTTGTGCTTTACATTTAATGGAGATTTATGTCTTCCTAAAAACGTCTTGTAGGGACATCGATGGAGTATTGCAGCGAGCAAATGATACAGAATACGGTTTGGCCTCAGGGGTTTTTACAAGAGACATAAATAAAGCTATGTACGTGAGTGAGAAACTAGAAGTGGGAACCGTTTTTATTAACACATACAACAAGACAGATGTGGCAGCTCCTTTTGGTGGAGTTAAACAGTCTGGCTTCGGAAAAGATTTAGGTATGCTTCACTGCTCTACTGCACGTGACACTGGTTGCGGCATCAAATGCCTTCTTTGTGTTTCATGTAACACTCATGCATCTTCAGGGCATTTTCTACATGGCAGTTGGATCTGGGTTGACAAGGGTAAATACAATTTCTTAAAATGTTAAGCATTTGTTTGAACATACAGCGAAGTACACAAATTGTGTGGAAAAGTGTTTCTTTTTCAAAAGAAGATTCATGTTGAAAGGAAAAAGGAGCTCTAACAGTATCTTTTAGCTAATATGAGTTTTTTGTTGTTGTTTTTTTCTTTTTTTACCTAACATTAAGCATAAACTTGGTTTAACATTCATGGGACTAAGAGGAACCAAGAAAGGAAAATGGGTAGAGGGCAATCTCCAATTAAATGAGCTCCAAGAAGAAATCCTGTCTCTGAGCTGCTTGGCAATCTTTCAGAGTCAATGCTGCAATTGGCAGGGTTTTCTGGGAATCTGGGAACCCAGGTTTTGAGTTTGTAGAAAGCCCAAAATATATGTAATTCATTATGGGCAGCAACACTCCCGCATTTCAAGTAGTAGCTTCCTTTGAACATTAAACCAGGTCCTAGTCTAACGAATTTACCTGTATGAGCCCAAGCAACCCTCACAATAGCCCTTAGAAATAAGTACCATTTATTATCCTTATCTTATAGATGAGGAAAATGGAGTTTCAGAGAGTTTGAGTAACTTCCCCAAAGTCACACAGCCACCACTGGCAAAGAGAATTCAAATCCAGGAAATCTGGTTGTGGAGCCCATGTACTTACACCCTACAGTCAGTCTGGTATGTTGTTTGAAAAAAACACGGAAACATCCCTGCATCCAAAACATAGTGGGAGGTTTTCTTAGGGAAATTACTATTATAAAGCGAGGTGACCGTGTTTCACTTGTGTTTTGATAGAGTATAATCGACCAGCTTCAGGTCTCTGTTTTATTGTAAAACAATGGAATTTGCCTAATAATTTCTTCTTCCAATTTTTAAACTCCCTGAGCCCTGTGGTTCCCAGCTGCAGATTGAATTAGAATCACCTGAGAACTTCAAAAAAACTACAAAGGTGCTGATTTAATTGGTCTGGGGTGTGACTTGGGATCAGCAGTTTTAAAAGCTCCCTGAAATGATTGATTCTATTTGAAGTTTACAGCCTTTGTTCAACTTCCAGAATCATATACTCACAGCTTCACTTGTGGCATTCATGCCCTTTAAGTGCTGTAGAAATCGGTGCTTATACCAGTTCAGAATAGAAACAGAAAGCAGATCTATTTATTTTTTGCCTTGATATGCCCTTCTCTGTTTCTAAGATACTGTGTAAGTTAGAAAAACTGCATTTTCCTTATCTTCAAACTATGATGAGTACTGAATACTGTAGGCAGTCGTATCACAATGGTAAGCATTTGTGTATCTAAGCATGAAAAGGTTTAGTATAAATATGGTAGAAAAGATTTTTAAAAAAATGGTACACCTGTACAGGGCACTTACCATGAATGGAACTTGCAAGACAAGACTGGGTGAGTCAGTGAGTGAGTAGCGAATAAGCATGAAGGTCTAGGAATTATTATACATGGCTGTAAACTTTACGAACACTGTACACTTAGGCTACACTACATTTATAAGACAATACAAGATTACACCAAGCCCAAGAGAAAATGATGCAACCAAGAGACACAGTAAATACGAGATGCAGAATCGAGAGGCTTATGCCACACTTCATTGAATCAGAATCTGCATTTTCATGAGATCCTTGGGTGATTCACATGATCTTTAAATTAAGGTTGAGAAGCACTGATCTCAGCCATATTCTATTTGCTTAGTGACACATACACCCACACCTGTGTCCGAAAGTCTGGTGACATCATATCTACCTATGAATATGGCCCATCAACTGCTTTTCTCTTCCCTAGGTGAGGAAGCGCTAAACGAATACCTCAAAACCAAGACGGTGACCCTGGAATATTAGAGCAAGGCCATCATTGGGAAACCCTCAGCGGACAGCATTACTCCTCAACTCTTGACACACGTAAGAAGCTTGGCTTTGCTGAGGAAGGAAGAACCAGCCCCAAGCCAAAAAATACACATGGACCATGAAGACAGGCCATGTGTCTAAGCATTTACTACACATGTGCCTGAGCAATACACCTTTTACACCTTAAATTTAAAATGACTTTTACTTGTTGGTTTTTGACTATGTTGTACATCACACGTGTTTCTAAAGTGCCAAGCTGATTTTTCCCCACCCAAACTAATCTAGTCAGGGCAGTTCATCTTCAAAACATCAATACCAGGCAGTTCTAATACACAAGGTGCATTTTTTTGTTTGTTTTTTTGGGAATCCTTGTATAATATATACAGGTTTTAACCTCTGAACCACACATTTGGACTATTAAAAAGATTTTCTATAATTTGCTCTCAAGGAACAGTATATCCTGTAAGGATTATAAAGAAAGTTCCTTTTTTTATTTTCATCTTTAGAAATAATATACATCTTTGTGCCTTCGATGTTTTATTTTTCAACCCACTATGATGGGTGAGCAACCTACAAACAGTTTTTAAGTACCTACTACCAGTAGGTATAAGGTACTTGTCCTGAGGAGTATGCAGAATTCAATGACATGGTCTCTGGCCCCAAATACTTTAAATCCTAGTCAACAGCTTATACAGTAAATTTTACTGTATGATTCAGTATAAAGTAAATAGCTTTTGGAGGCTGATCTTGGTTCACATCGTACCATCCTGCTATCTGTGTGACTTTGGGAAACTTATACAACTTCAAGCTTCAGCTTCCTTATCTGTGAAATGGGACACTAATGCCTCCCTCAGGAGCCTGATGTTGAGGATCCAATGCAATAATGTAGGCAAAGCCTCTCACATTGTGTTTTGTTTGTGGTAAATAGTCAGTAAAAATTAACTCTGTTTTCCCATCACTATGTAAACAATAGATTGAGATGTATTAACTAGATGAATTCATTCATTTCCTGATTATGGGACTTTTTTGAGATCTTTTTTTAAGCTCATCAGCTATAGTTAAGTGCTATATGTGACCCAAGACAATTCTTCTTCCAATGTGACCCAGAGAAGCCAAAAGCTTGGACACCCTTGCTCCTCTTCTCATCCATTGTCCTAGCACAGTGCCAGACACCACAGCACTGGAAAAGGCCATGCAATGAAAATGATGGTGGCACAAGGACAACAGTTGCTTTCCTTTCTGTGTCTCAACTCACCCTTCACAGGACATCTGGTTTTCCATTTTCTACCTACTGGTTTTATTGTTCACTGGCTGTGTGATCTTGGGCAAGTTAGTTACCTCATATCTCAGAGCCCAGCTTTGGAATCTATAAAATGGGGCTGTAGTCCCTGTCTCATTGTGTTGTAAGGATTCAGTGGGATCATAGACATCACACACTTAGCAGGGTATTTGGACCACAGTCTGTGCTCAAGAAACAGGAATTATTATAACCCACACAACACTCACATAATTGCCCCCTGCCAAACACAGATTACTAGGTGGGCAAATGATTACCATCCATGTGTGACCAGAAAGTGAGTTCTAGGATGGCAGAGTCTCTGGAAGATGCTCAGAGAAATTCACTTCTATTAGTCCTCCTTATAAAATAAAAGTTCTGCAAACATTCCTATCTCATGGGTGTCGAAGGAGCCCTTAGGGTGTAGTTACTTGAAGACTAGGCAGCTTAGCATCAAGGGAATTTAGAAAATCAATAATCATCAACAGCAACAAAAATCAGAGGCAGGAAACATTCAAAAGGAAGAATACAGAAAATTGTGCCTGTAAGCGCATTTTTATTCTACTGTAGCTCATTTCCCGTCAGAGTTTGGCAGGGCTGGGATTCTCAGTTGGAATGAATATCTTCTGGGTCCAAATTGATAGTTCATATTTGAACAAAATGACAAAGGCATTATTATAAAGAAATCACTTGTAAATGCAGCATTTTAACTAATTCCATGTGAGTTAAAATATCACTTTACCAGCTATTTTAGTGGTAGATGAAATGGCAAACAAAAACACATGTGTTCTTCTGATTTTTACCCTCTAATACTAATTTCAGTAACAGTGTTTTTAATCTTCTTTGGGCCATAAATCTCTGTCAGAATCTGATTTTAAAAAAATAAATAAATAAAAGTAATGAAACCCCTCGGTCTTACTTCTACTCCCCAAATTCATTGCACAAACATAATTTTGCAAATATTTTCACAGACTTCCCAAAGCCCATGTCTGGGCCTCCAGTTAAAAACTCCCCTTTTCCTATTGAGTTCTAAAGTTCTTACTGGCTTGAGTTGTTATAACCGACTATTGATTAAAATAAAAGGCTCCATGGAATTCAATTTGAGTTGGAACATAATGATCCACACCCTATTGGGTGATTTATTAAATTAACATACTGAGTGATTGAATTGTCACTGTTCCTTCAGATCACTCGTTATTTTGTTAAAGGATAAAGCTATGGTCTACTTGTCACCGAATCGGGAAGGTATAGACAGCTGATGCAGTGCGCATTCCTTCTAATTCCATTTCCCTACGCCGATGCTAACGCAGTCCCCTGTTGCTCAAACACCCTTCCTGGCCTTTCCTACTTGCTTTAAGTGCCTGTCCTCTATGCTCCCACTGGTCTAGAACATAGTACTTACTTTACCACTTGGTGCTGAAATTATTTACCTTAACCAGATATAAGCTCCTCCTCCACACCCCCAGGACTGACATTGTCAATAGTGACAACAGCTATCATTTATTAATGGCCTCCTGCGTGCTAGACACTATGCTAAACTTTGTAAATGCTCTTACATTTGAAAAAATGAATGTATCAAAGTGCTCTTCTTACTACCTCCACTACTGACTACAAAGCCATCATCATCTTTTTTTTTTTTTAACTGAACTGGGGGCCTCACCGCATTCGGGAAGCACACCCCAGTTCAGCATGTGGGTCCGCCTGGGCCAGAGCCGGGATTCAATCCTCAGTCCTCGGGGCTTCAAAGCAAGCACCTAACCCGCTGAGCCATCCGGCTTTCCTCATCATCATCTCTTATCTAAGTTATTACTAGTCTCTCAACTAGTTTTCCTGATGCCTCCCAGCGTGGTCCTGTTCAGAGCTTAAGTCAGATGGTGTTATTCCTCTGTTCAAAACCTTCCAATGGTCCTCATTTTTGCTTAGAATAAAAGTCCGGTATACTTACCAGGTTACAAGTTCCATCAGTTCTTACTCCTGGCTACCTCTGACCTCATCTATCAACTTCCCTCTCATTCTGTCATGCCACTCTGGCTGCCCTGATGTTCCTCAAACACACCAAACACACTCCTACTTCAGGGCCTTTGCACTTACTGTTCCCTCTTCCCAGAGATGTGCTGGTAAATATTTAGCAGATGGCTCTCTGGGGGAAAACTAATTCATAGTATTTGCTGATTTCTGTGTATAAATGCTCTCATCAAGGCTGATTTCAATTGATCAATTTGACTTCACTAAACAGAGTTGGGAAGAGATGTGCACAAGTAGAAGTGCAAGCCAGACCCAACACCACTGTCTCTTCCTGAAACCCCACACACCACCTCCCGGCTGCCTGCCTCACCTTCTTCAGGTCTCTCCTCAAATAGCATCTAAGATACATTAACCAAGCTGAGATAGATTTTTATTGCCAATACCTAAATCAGGACCTAGGTACTGAGTAGTAGGCATACACTAAATATACATCAAACTAAAAAACTAAGCAGAATGGACATTATCTGCAAGAGTTTTTGTGGAAGTGGTTAGAGACAGTATGAGGGCTCATATTTGGATACCCCCCAAAATAATAGCTGTAGAGAGAAACTTAGGCTAGAAGATTATCAGATATGAGACATGAGAGAGAGGGTGGATTATTATTACTATACTACACAAATAATACCCAAGTGAATTTTTAAATGATGAAATAATAATTATGTAAAAATTCATAAAATGGGAAGACTCAGCCATAAATTATCTGCACAAAAATAACCAGATATTTGAGATTGTTCCAGACTTTTCTATGCATATTTTTACAGAATTAGTATATTGTAAATGACTTTGTTACCTGCTTTTTTGTATTAGTAATCCAGTATTTTCTATGTCAATAAACATCTCTGCATATGTTCAGTGGCTTTAACTTGCTCTCTTATTGTTGGACATTTAGATTTGCTTTTTGCTATTTTAAATGTAATAAATCTTATATAGACATTTGTAAACAAAGCCATATCTAACTGGATAAATATCTAGAGGTGGAATATCTGAGTCAAAGGCTATAGCAATTTATCTTATGAAGTTTCCCCAAATTCTTACAACCACTGTATATTCTTATAGCATCATAATACCTCACACTGTTCTAAGCACAGGATGTGTATTAACTCATTAATTTCTTACACCTTGAGGGATAATACTGTTATCCTCATTTTACAGATAGAGAAACTGAGATAAGAGGCTAGGCTGGGCTCTGATCCAGAGTCAGAGCCTGTGTTCATAGCAGTGACTAGGAGGCCCACAGTGGCTAGGTGTGGCCGAGTGAACTTAAGTGGCTCTACCACTTAGCTATCGTGAGGCCTTAGGAAATTGCTTGGTATCTGCATGCCACTTTCTCATCTGTGAAGAAGGGATGAGCAGCATATCTCACAAGGTGGTATCTTTTAACAAGGAGCTTTATTGTATCACAAAACAAGGTCAGTAATTCAGTCTTCAGTGATTTGATGCAGTGACTCCATTATGGTCTTGCTTCTCTCTGCCACCTGTAGTGTGCTGACTGTATGCTCAACAGCTGTCTCCACTTATGGCCACTAGGTAAGAGTTCCAGGAATCAGATCCAGTCATAAGACAGCCAGTCTTTTCTTCCAAAAGAAGAGAGAACTCATCTCTTCATGAGCCTCCTTTTCAGGAATCAGAAATACTTTCCCTTCCAAAAGTCTACTAAACAAGACTTCGCTCATGCCTCATTGGGAAGGTTTGTGTCCCGTGTGCCCACTGCCAAGGGTTTTCCATGAATGGATGGTGGGGAGTCAACCACAAAGACTCCAACATTAAACTTCTGGGAACAGTCTACCAATCACATTTACCTTTTTCTTCAGGACTGTGAACCAGTGACGTTTACAATGAATTACTTTATTGACATAAAAAAAAGTAGTTTCATGAACATTTACTGGACATTCCAACTGAGCAAAGGCACAATGCTAGGCACTGAGGGAAATGCAAATACAAGACTCAACCTTTGTTTTTGTCTTTCCTAACATATAAGATATAGAAACAAGACTATAAACCATTCTGCAAGGCATTTTTTTTGTACCAAATCTGATGCACAATTAAAGTATTAGGAGAACTGATGGCAGATTCATTTAGAATGAAATTTTTGTTTGAAAGACTGTAACATGTGATTTTCTGACTTATAACTATCACAGAGCCATAGAAGATAGAGAATACCCCACAAATTTGAAGAGAACACTTCCTCAACTTTAGCAATAGAGCTATTCTCCAAATGGCCTCCATCATCTCAAACCTCAGCATCAGGCAGAGAAAGCACAAGGTCAGACCAACGAGAGCGCAACAGTGATTTTACTTCCAAGACTGTAGAGTGAACTGTTTACAAACAAAACATCTTTTTCATTAAGGTATAACAGATGTAAAGTGCACAAATACTAAATGTAAAACTTGGTAAGTTTTTATATATGTATGAGTGGTGGTAACTCTTAAATGTGACACATAGAAAGTGCTCGGTAAATACTAGCTATTGTTTCACCTGTCAGTTTGATAGGTAAAAAAATACAATCTTGGTTTTACTAACATTTCTTTGATAAATGGGATTGAACATTTGTTTCTGTTAATTACTTGTTCATGTCCTATGGCCTTTTTACTATTGAGTATTTGTTTTTACTAATTTGTAAGAGCCCTTTTTATACACAAATAGCACTCACTTTTTGTCTTATATTGCAAATATTTTTCCCTTGGCCTTTAAATTTCTTTGCCACCTACTAATTTTTAATATTTACATGGATGAATTTTCTGCCATTTCCTTTGTAATTTCAGACTTTAATATTCTGCTTTTTAAAAAAGCTTCTGCCCAGCTACATTACTAAATATTTACCATCTTAGTATGAAACTCTTATTTTTTTATATTTAAATCTTTAATCCATATATTAACATCTTATCATAGTACATGGTATGAGGCTAGATATAACCTTATTTAAAAAGTTGGGCAGTTCTGACACTATACATGAAATAATTCCATTTTACGCTTATTTAAAATGATATCCTTAAATTGTTATGCTTTTGTTTTTTTCTATGTCATAAAAATGTCCAGAGGACCTGAATTTAGTTGATTTCCTTAACTGTATAGGAAGCCTAGTTGTATCATATGAGACAGGCATGGCAGGAGAAAAATATTAAAATTCTATGGCAAGAGAAAAATATTAAAATTCTATGTAGTAGTATATTTCTAGACTGACGAGTCTCTTTCACTGATCATTCAGTCTATTTCTACTTGGATATGTATTTCCTGTAAAGTTACATGTTCATATTCCCCTGACTAGAGCATTCTACCAAGGCTTAAAAAGTCCTCTACACCCTCATACATCTGTTAATTCACTTATTATTAACAGTGTCCAGTGCCTACTGTGTACCATGCACCATGTTAAGTGGTGAATCAGACAAATGCAACTCTTCCCACAATGTAGCATAATAAATTGTCTGGTAGAAGACAATCTTTAAATATTTATACCAATAATTTATCACAATTGTGTTTGGTGCTACATACTATAGAGCACTAATACCCTTTTCAGCTGAGAAGTCTTATTTCCATATCTGTTCATTTCTCCCTACATTTAGTGAAGCACAGCCTGTGGGATCTGGCTCCAATTTCTAATAGGAAATATAAAAAAGAACCTTGAGAATTATCTTTAATTTACAAGATGTCTCAGGCTAATAGGAGTAAGAAAAATAGTTCAAAGAGAACACTAAAACGTTTGGGGATAAAATTTCATCAGTCTCAGGTCCATATCCTGAGCAGAGCCAGTCCCATGGTAGATGAGATTTGAAACAAACTTAGTAAGGTCAGGAATAAAGCAGAACGTCAACTCCAGTATAAGGCCATTTTGGTCTAAAAGGAAAAGCCAGCTATTACCACTTTTGTTCTGTGCCCTATTTTTTCCTGCTGTGTCCCTATTTTTGACATTTGATAGGTTTCAAACTGTGGGCAACGGTGTAGAATAGTTCTAATAGCTGAGAAAAACAATTTGCTTTATGAAAAAAGAGTAGTGATTTTTTTTTTCCAACCAGTAAATTCTGCATCCGAGAGGATGCTGAGTCATCAACAGCGATTAAACCCACAGAGAACCAGTTTTCTATCTCAAATTGGAAAGTTTTTTGTTTTTTTTTAATGAAAGGAGATAGGCTTGAGGGCAGCAAAATCTTAGTAATTCTTTTTATAGTAAAAAAATTGTCTTAAAAACTTTCTCCCTCATTAAACCCACTTTAATACTAAAAAATAAATTTGATGTTATAAGAACTTAAAAAAAAAATCTACATTGCTTTATCCAAGAGAACAATTAAAAACAAAAACAAACTCGTGATTTGCATTTTTACTTTAAAATAAGTATGATATGTCTGAAGTCTATGCTGAAGAACAAAGATGCCAACAAATTCACTCATCTCCATACATAATAGTAAGCTTTCCAAACTAAATCTCTTTAGCATGAGATCAAAGAAAGTATGCTCTCAGAAGATCTGCAAATGTTAACCTATTCCAACTCTTTAGAAGCCAGCTTGTTTCTCCGAGAAACAAAATACATCCAATATGACATAAAAGCACCATAAACACCTAAAACGCAAAATAACCAGCGAGCTACATTCTTTTCCACAGAATTAACAGGCATGTATCACCTGCTTCTTAGCTCATTTATGTCACTCTTTCTTTTTCTTATTGGCAGGACTGTCCAAAACTTCTATCTTGCCTTTTCCGTCTTCTGCCTGAGGAAGCTTAATGTTATCTATGGTGACTTCAGAAGAGCTGCAATCTTCTTCATCCTCAGATTCAGAGCTGTCGTCTGAACTGTTCTGTGAATTTTCTTCTGAACTGTCCTCTTCTTTTGAATCAGACTGATTCATCTCAAACAAGGCCACATCCTGTAAAAAACACCATGTGGGAAATTTGTTTCAGGGCAGATCTCTAAAATGGTACAAAGAAACAACACTGGGGAACAACCAACATTTAGCACAATATTGAAGCACAAAGGACAGATAATGTATTTAAATACATATGGCATTTTTTATTCTTTTAGGTGTCAGAGTCCCAGAAGGATTTACATTTACTACAAGTCTAAGAAGTCCCCCACAACCCAATTCCATGTATCCTGAATGCACTCACCAACATTTACTCAACAAATATTAACAAATGTTAACATGAGCCAGGCACCACACTAGGTACTAGAGACAACAATAGCAAAACCCTTGCTATTGCCACCGTGGAACTTATGTTTTTGAGCGGGGGTTGGCAAATTACAGCCTGCAGGCCAAGCCCAGCCTGCTGCTTGGTTTTGTTTAGCTCATGAGCTAAGAATGGATTTTATATTTTTAAGTGGTAGGAATAAAATCAAAGGACTATTTCACCAAACACGAAAATTATATAAAATTCAGATTTGAGTGTTCGTAAGTGGGGTTTATAAAACCTGTCTACTCATTAGGTATCGTCTACAGCTTTTTACACTACAACGGCAGAAACAAGCAGTCGCAACACAGTATGGTCCCCAAAGCCACAAGTATTCACTATCCAGCCCTACACAGAAAATGTTCGCTGACCTCTGTTCAAGCTGAGAAAAAAAAGACAGTAAATAATTACACAGAAAGCACAGTGTATGGTAGTTAAAGAAATATGAAGCAGGATAAAGTAATAAAAGGGCCATTGCGGGAGGCCTCTTAATGAGGTGACAATTGATGAGATGAGAGAGTTAAGGTGCAGAAATCTGGGGAAGAGTATTTACACAGAGGAAAGACCTAAAGTAAGGGGACTAAACTGGAGTGTAGTCAGTGAGGGGACTGGGAAGGACAGAAGGTCAGATAGAGAGTTGCAGGCAGGATCACACAGGCCCTTGTAGTACTGTGAATTTATTAGAAATGTGATGGGAAGCCCTCTAGCTCCCAAACTGTGGGCCACACACAGTGTGAAAAATAGACTCTAGGGAACAAATGGTAGAAGCAGGGAGACATGTTGGGAAATTATTGCAACAGTCCAAAGGGGAGACCACAATTACTTGCGCAAAGGGTGGCAGCTGTCAAGGTCATGCAAAGTGGCTGGATGTAGGATATATTTTAGAGCAAGCTTGTCCAACTCCTGACCCGTGGACCACAAGTAGCCCAGGACAGCTTTAACTGTGGCCCAAAACAGACTCATAAACATGAGATTTTTAAAACATGAGATTTTTTTGCAATTTTTTTTTTAGCTCATCAGCTACCGTTAGTATTAGTGTATTTTGTGTTTGGCCCAAAACAATTCTTCCAATGTGGCCCAGGGATGCCAAAAGGTTGGACACTCCTGTTCTAGAGGTAGAGCTGAGCAGATGTGCTGGTGGGTTGGATATTATTATTAACAATGGTATTAGCTCTGCCCAGAAATAAGGAGAATTCCAGTATAGAAATAAGATCTGAGCCTAAATTGAGAGACAATTTTCGCAAGATGCTTCTGTAAATCTACTCTGTTAGATAATGTATTGTTAAACACACCATTATTTTTTGCATTCTCAATGAATTTGACTGTGATTACCTCATTGGGCCTTGGATAGGAAAAAAAATCCAATTACGACATTTAGTAAATTAATCCTTCAAGAGAACAAATGTAATAGTTGACTTGAAAAAAACTCTCCTACAACTCTAAATCCCTAAACTTCACCCAGGAAAGTTTATCAACCCAGAAGATCCTAAATCACACAATGACCAAGTCCCCACGCAGTATTAGAAACACAAACTCCTTTTAGGGGGAAAAAATAACTGCGGAATTAAAATGGAAAAGTTCTCTCTTTTTTTACATGATGAGGCACACTGGTAATTTTACTTTACAAAACGTGAACAAGCATAGTTACCATTTGTATAACTTTCCCAAGAGTCTCATCGATATTTTCAATATTGAAATGACCAGATGGTGCAGCCGCCATGTCTTTCCTTAGCTGTTCATTTGCCTGAGCCATTTGCGGGAGAAAGCTCTGTACCTGGTCCAATACTAGGGAGAGAAAACATAGTTTATCCATAATTAGTATTTGGCTAAACTTTACACTTTTAAATCCAGAATTTCCTATAAAAACTTCTGTATTTAATAGTATTAATAATAACAATACTTATAATATAAAATCTTTCAAATTCCCTCCATTTTAAAAACCTCCATCCTCTCCTGAATTTTTAGTGATAGGACCACACAATTCAGCAATTTATTTCTCAATGTTTGATCCGTATTTTTCACATCACCGGTACTGTAATCTCCTAGAAGGCTGGCATTCAACAAATATTATAGCAA
>PVKE010009147.1:20622-38849 GCA_004027555.1 Craseonycteris thonglongyai | reverse complement strand
TCGAAAAACTAGCCAAGACCTGTATTTCTAACCATCAAATTACACAACTTCTCAATAGCACAGCTGGATCAAATAATATGAAATA
This sequence comes from Craseonycteris thonglongyai, assembly GCA_004027555.1. Taxonomy (NCBI): domain Eukaryota; kingdom Metazoa; phylum Chordata; class Mammalia; order Chiroptera; family Craseonycteridae; genus Craseonycteris; species Craseonycteris thonglongyai. The sequence continues at coordinate 38,764 of PVKE010009147.1, read as the reverse complement.
AAATTAAGTAGGTGAAAGATTACTTAAAACAAGAATATAACTATTTTAGCAGTATTTCAATATATTCCAATGTCTATCATTTAAATACAATAAAGAATTCTGACTTTAAAATATTAGTGATAATATTACTACCTATATGGTTTTGACTTCCTGGCAGAAATCCAGCCTTCTTTCTTCGACATCACCCATATTTCAAGAGTGAAATCTCTCCTGTTATTCTCACCCTGTGCTTCAGAGTTTGTCAGGTAATATTGTCCTAGCCAATCATATCAAACACTCCAGGCAGAGTAATTGCTTCAGCACAGTCATTTCAAACAAGCTAAGCTAGTCAAAGACACTCAAATCTGGGGGTCTTTTATTTTGATTAAAGAGAAAGAGAAATCATTTCTTCACACTGGACTTGTCAAAAAAAGCCCATCCCAGTATCGGCTGAAGGCAGTAATGTCACTGTTAGAGGACTCCCTGAAAATGGAAACTATAAACAGGAAAGCAGAGCAAAGAGATAAAGATGGAGAGAATAACTGTGACATCCTTTGAGTACCAGACCCAACCACACCTAAAAAAATATCAACCTCTATAATTTTTAATCACATGAGCCAATGATAACAACTACCCTTAATTTTTCTGAAACTATTTTGCATTGGGGCTTCTCTCATTAGCAAACAAGAGTTTTGAATCAATCACTATGTCTTTGCATTTATACTGTCTTTTTACCATGTATCATTTAATTCTCAAAATAACAATGTGAGATATGAAGGGCATATATAATCTTTACTTGACAGATGACCAATATTTGAATGGTGTCATTAAGATCACTATTGAATACATATGTTAGAAAATTTGCCTTCCTGGTCAGCTTAAATTATAAGAAGAATATAATAGAGGCATTAATCAAGTAATAACAACTATAATTGAATGTGAGATATGAGGGAGAAAACATATCAAGATTTTATGAAAAGAAAAATAATGGTAGCTTTTTATAAATATAGAATCAGAAAGAATTGAAAGTTTAATAGGGCTAGAGGAGTCATTAATTTAGTTTTAGACATATTTAGCATAAGATTCTGGTAGCACACCTACTTAGACAAGTCACATAAGCAATTTTAAATATTAGACTTTAATTCGAAAGAGTCTTTAGAAGAAAAATATATATCTGTAATTCATCAGTAATGTTGATACTTGAAGCTATGGATGGGGCAATATAATTAATATTTATATGGATTTTTTTAGATTTCAGGTCCTTTACCAATATAATGTCACATAATACTCACAATCACCCTATAACGATGGTGATATCACACCAATTAACTGATAAGAAAAGGGAAGCACAAAGAGTATAAATAAAATGGCAGAGTTAAGATTTTAGCCAACATCTCTGACTCAGAAACATAAAAACAATAACAAAACATAAATGAATAAATAAATATTGTTGAGAGAGAATATTTAAACAATATAGTAGATTCAGAGAACACAGAAGACTATCAGAATAGATATCGAATAACAGGAAGAAAAGGGACAGCCAGTTAACAAATGTCTGCTTTATTATATTATTCCATTACAAAGAAGATTGAATATTTATGAAGTAGCTAAAGACTGAAAAAAAATATTTTATATAAGCAAATAATGCTATTAGTCTTAAACAGAATCACTGAAAGATAAAATAATTTAATATCAAATTACAAATACTGGTATATATGTAATTTACACAAACTCATACACATTTCAGGAAAATACATTTGCATTTTCAAATATAATTCAATTGGCATATATGTGATGTAATTTTCCTCCTATTAGACAAAAATGGCTTTTGGAACCTAAAAATTAGACTATATTAAGAGCAGTTAAATTGTTTTCACTTTTAGATTTATTAAAACTGAATTACAATCATTACTTTCTAAACTGGTTAATATTCCTTTCTTTAAATTGAGAAATTAATACTACTATCTTCATGCAATCAAATACACACATTGTTCCATTTGAACTCAACATTATTGAATGTAGCATTAAAGATTTTCTAATTGATTTCACAAAGAGTTTCAGGCATTTATTTCAGGAACTTATTCAGCAGAAAGACATTGAGAAATAAACAAGGCTGATACAGCGTTGTCCAATGGGGAAAAACAGCTTTAAGGTAACTCCTACTTCTCTCATGAGGTGGTCAGCCAGCAATCCTTGGTAACACCATATATCACTTACTTAGTCTCTAACCTTAAAGCAGGTATGGGATTACTTGAATTGAAAAATCATTAGTAAGTTTTCCCTTTTCATTTATTTGATGCATACCTAGAAATCATACTCATTTATTTGATATTTCACCATCATATATCTTACATTCATTACCATGAATTTAATTCTCTTTGGCCATTAAAAGGAAAAAATATCTATCATTTATTCAATATAAGATCAAATTTAAATTAAGCCTTATCTGTTTAAATGGCAAAAATATGAAAACATTAAAAACTGTCAAGTTTTAGTTTAGGATAATTTATTTAAAATAGTTAAAAATAATAATTTACATTAATTATAACAATGCAAACCAACTTTAGGCTAGGAAGTTTATGTTCAAACTGATCACATTTTAGACCACGAAAGCCTATTACTATGAAATAAACAATCCAAGAACAGTGTATCCACAATAACAATGTTAAGAAAATAAAGTGCTTTAGACTATTTATCCATGTTCCCAAGATAACGTAACAAAATGAAACTTGAATGACATGTAGTTCAAACACGTGATGTTAAAGGACACAGAAGTTATTCATGAGGTAACAGCTTGATATTTTTAAAATGTACAAAATTTATTTCTGTCCTCTCAGTATACTACTATAATACTAAAACATTCATTATGAATCACAATTTCTAAGCAATCTAATTCTGATCAGTAATCATATTAGTCTCACAAAGCTCTAAAAATAAAATGAACAACTTACTGTTTGGAAGGTTCAGGGAATTTTAATTCTTCTCTTTTCTTCATTTCTATTGTTGATTCCATAGGAGTGAGAACTACAGCAGCACATGAGACTACAGAGTGGTATGAATCCTCCCGGCAAACTGTTTTATTAAAAGAATTGTAAATGTCAAAATTATTTATTGACCATTCTCATATTCCTGTTTCTTTTTTTTATCTTCAGTCAAATAAAAGAGATACTTTAAATAAAATATTATCATTAAATAATTCTTTTTTTTTAATATCTATTTTACTATTTTTGAGAGAAGGTGAGAGAGAGAGCAAGAGAGAGAAGGTGGGAGGGCCTAGAGTAGTCGCCATAGTTGTATAACACTAGTTATGACAATTTTCATCACACAGGTGGACATTGAGCTGTGAAGGGTGGGGGCTGAGCTGGAGACCTCCCACATAGGACGTGACAACCTTTGCTGCCATCCTGGTGGCTAGTAGGTGCACCACAGTTCAGTATACAGATTTGTATGGGCCAGGGCCAGGATTCGATCCCCAGACCGCCAAGGTTGCAAGGCAAAAGTGAAACCTGTTGAGCTATCCAGCATCCCCTAAATTATTCATTTTATTTTTTGATTTTATTGCTTTTTTATATTTTCATTTATTTATTTTTATTTTTGACAGAGAGAGGGAGAGATACAGATACGGAGACAGAGAGAGAACTGAACTGGGGGAGCTCCCAGTTCAGCATATGGTTCCGCACAGGCTGGGGCGGGGACTCGATCCTCGGTCCCTGGCACTGCAAAGTGAGCGCTGAAATTATTCTTAATTATCATTTTCCATTCTAAGCCTTTCCACTCACTAGTTATATGAGCTCAGGCAATTTATTTTTAAAGCCACACAGTGAAAAAGGTGTTGTCAATGCTTTATATTCTCTCAATAAAAAAATAGGTTTTCATTGAGGAATGAGAAATGCACAAATCACGTGCATACTTAAATTAATCTCTGAATCATAAATTTATCTGTTTAATCAGCATGAAGAAAAGTAAACAGAGCATTACTGAACCTCAAAACTTAGCATTATTACTTATAAAACTAGAAATTACTTGGTTTATCTTTAACATATTCTTATGAGGTCATATTCTTATGTGGGTTTACTCTTTTATGTGTGGCTCATTTAGTTCAATAAATGTTCGTAAGACACATTCATGTGCAGCAGTAGTTTGTTCATTCCTATAACTGTGTATATATACATATATACATACATATATGCATATATATACATACATATACACATACACACACACTTATACATTGTTCCTGGTCTGGGGCTATTTCAAAATGTCTATAAACTTTCTTGTACCCTTTTTTGGTGTATAGATTTATATTGCAAAAAAAGTACTTATGGAATGTTCCTAGGTTATGTTCATATGTTTTATGTTCAGCTTTAGTAGATACAAGTAGACTTCATTGGGTTCTCTGATTATTATCCCACAAGGTCAAGGTCAAGTGGGCAGTTCAGGCTATGCTCTTATCTACAGACTAAAAGTGAAGAACCCACTTTTGAGCTCATTTAGGTTATTAGCAAAATTCAATGTCTTGCAGAAGTGGGACAAAGGTCTCCTTTGCCTTGTTGGCTATTGGTCAGGGACCATTCTGAGCTCCTAGAAGCTACTTACAGGCCAATGGCCAATGGCTGACCTATCTCAGCAATGGAGAACATCCCTCACACTGAAGACCTCTTATGCCTCAAATCTAATTTCTTCTTTTTCTAACAGCTGGGAAAAATAATCCTCTGAATTAAAGGATTCATGTGATTAGGTTAGATTATCTCTTTTCTGATTACCTCAAAGTCAACTAATTAATAATCTTAATTACATTGGCAAAATCCTCTTTGCCATGTAGCATAATGTAATTACAGCAGTGAAGCCCTACCATCTTCCCAGTGGAAATAATTGTATTAACACAAGAGCTAAAGTCATATGTCAACTTAGAAGTCTGCCTACCATGGCTAGCCCTTAGATTTATAGTGATATCATATTGTAGCTTTAATTTGTATTTTCCTGATAACTAATAAATTGCTATATACATTCAATTCTCATTTGACATGGTTCTGATATGTGCAAATTTCAGCTACATGGTTAATTTAAATAACACCAAACACCACCAAAAATATGGTTCAAATTTCAGATAGCATGGTATAACAACTGTAATTATATAAAGTACAAACTTTGCTATTAGCTCTTCAGTCCACAAGTCACTACACAAATAAGAGATGTGCACATACTGCTTTCAAAGTCTGTCAACCAATGGTCACCATATATCCATTACTAAGTTAAAGCACAGACCTCAAGTGTTTAGTGGCATTGTTCCCTAGTTTCCCAGTGATAAAACCATGTGGCATTTTACAAAAATGGATATCTGAGGAAAGAGTTTCCTAATGGAAATGAAATTATACTGAAAAAATAAAAGCTGCTAGTGCTAAAAGTGATATTTGAGTTGATTATAAATGAAAGGTCAATAATCACTGATCTAAGTATTCATTTCAAAAACTAAGACTTAGACAACCAATTAACTGCCTGACTGATTTGGAAAGAGGAAAATACTAAAGATGACAGCAAACATTAATGAAGAAAATAAAAATACAACAGAGGCACAAGTCATCCAAAAAGTGTGGGGCCATGATTTGAAAGACAAAAAGATGTAAGAAACAGTCCCAGTATTCTTCAATTTTCCTCTAAAAATGTATGCTGAATTATTAATCCGCTCAGGAATATATTCTGAGGTATAAAATGGATGACCACTATAAGCAGTGCTGAATGTAAAATAACCTTGTGGTGCATAAGAGACAAACATGAACATTCAGTATGTGTCAAGTAGGATGGGTCTTGGTTTCCTCGTTGTCTTTTCAAAGCCTTCAAACAGATTTTCTTGCTTTTCTTTTCTTTTTTTTAAATTTAATTTTCTCTACTTAATCTTGGCATGAGCTTTGAGTCTATGACAAACAATTCCATCACAAGTGGAAGGAGAAAACTCTACTATATATTAAATTTCAAATGCTGGCTAACCACTGCTAGTAAAGAAATAGACTATGAAGAACATTACTGATTTATTTCTTTGGAATAACATTTATTTGTTTAATAAATATTTAGTTAACTACTGATTTGTTCCAAGAAATATGCTTAATAGTTGGATTCTGTTTGGGGCAAGAAAGAAATGTTTTCCCTTCCCCTATGTGTTTAAGAAAGGTTTAATTTCTTTTTCCAGATACATTTCTCAAATAATAATGCCATAAACTCCTGTCCAGATGAGGCAAAACCATTTACCTAGTTCTGATGAGGAAAAACATTTAAAATGAAAAAGATAATTGAGAAGGAAAAATACTGTAAGTGAACAAGAAAAAAATAAAAATAGTGAACATTTGTTTACATAAGGAAATTTGAATATCACTACTTAATTTTAATGATCTAGAAGTTGGAACAACTGACATTGCACTCAAAGGTATATGGAGTTAAAGTAAATAACTAAGTCAATAAGAAAATAATCCCCATTAATTGTTCTAGGAAAAAAGTGACAATTAGTGGACCTTCTAAATATGAATAACTTAGTGTTCCATGTAAATAAGCCTATATATCCAGGAAACAAAGATAAACTTCAAGTGAGTACCTTTAAAATTAAACTGCACTCAATTTTCAATGTCTTTAAATTTTATATATCATAAAATATAAGAACTAGTGTAATAAATACAAGTTAAACAAATTAATAGAGAAGTTATAACTTCAAAAAACGTGAATAAAATAATAAAAGGTAAGCACAGATTTTTCAATACAAAGACTATTTCTAGGTAGTTATATGAATAACAAAAATTATCAAACCTTCTAGAATCCCTAAGTCAGAAATCTGCAGTTATTGGGAAAGAATAGACATTATTTATTGATTTAAAATTGAGTAGTCTTACTTTACCATATAACCCTTTATTACACCACAAAGAATGTGCTATTACATGAAATGACTCTCCATTACTACTATTGCCTACAAAATGTTTATTTCAAAAGCACAGTAAACTGAGATACCAAACCTAAACACAGTTTTGTTACTTTTTTTTTCTAGTTTGACATATCAGTATTTAATTTAATTACTAAACTATCTTCCTTTGTTCTTTCAATTTATCAAATCAATTCTAACCATTAAGAAAGCAATATATGTTAATTAATGTTCACAAAAATTCCAAAGGTTCATTAGGAGAGGCATTTTTCTCTTTCATCCAAAATTAAAACACTTATATTACTGAAGGTGCCTAGAGCATTATTAACTTAAAAATATCATATATAACTACATTTGAAATTACTACAATGAGCATATTTTAAATATAGAAGAATTAATTTATTGACTCAGAAGTGTTATTTTTCTATTTTCCTTTCCAAATATCCAGAATCCATGTATACAACGAGCCACTGGTAAAGTTTAATCCGGCAAAAGGGTAACATTTATTTAACAAATCCTCAAATAACATTATGTGATAGGCACAGTTCTATGTACTAACTAAGCATTTATAGTTACAGGATTGTCTTTACAGCTCAGAAAAAAATATTATCCCCATTGTACACTAGTCAAGGTCTCATAGCTTATGAGTATCAAAACCATAATTCAATCAGTTTGCCTCTAGTCCCCATGATATTGACCATACTTCACATTGATTCTCATTTAAATATAATGTATCAAGTGTTCTGAAATAATTTATTTAATAGTTTATATTTTTTAGTTATGTTAGTATTCAATAATATTCTCACAGCTGAAATCTTTATCCTAAGAAGAATGTATAATCATCAAGCAATTTGCCTCAGAACATAACACAACTTTGACTCATCATACAAATGCTTCAAGTTCCAAGCTCAGTCCTTCAAAATTACTTACCACAATCACACTATTGCTCCACTGGAGAATGATTGGCAAGTGTCAGGATAAAATATACTATTAGATACATTTATCTATGATAAAGGAACATGTATAATTTAGAAAAATTAATATTGGGCAATTTATTTGTAATTAATGGCTGTTGATTTTTCTTGCTCAGCACCATTAAAGGTGCTTGAGATGCAGAAGTGACTATAAATGACAAAAATATATGCTTTTGTGGAATACATACCTTCTAAAGAAAGAGAATCTTAAACCAAATTTACCTCTCTTTTCAGTTTTAATCAGCAAAATATGAATAACAAAAATATCTTCTGGAGTTGTGAGGATTAAGTGAATTAATTCATGTGAAGTGCTTATGATAATGCTGGAGAAATAGTATGAAGTTTTAAAGTGTTGGGGATGCCAGGATGGCTCAGTAGGTTGTGAGCTCGTCTAGCATCCCTGGGGTTCCAAGGATCAAAGCCCAGCCCAGCCCATACAGATCCATATGCTGAACTGGGGTGTGCCCCCAGTTCAGTTCTCACCTGGGCGAGCCTCCTATGTGGGAGGCCCTGGTTCAGCTCCCACCTGGGTATGCTTCCCATGAGGGAGACCCCCAGCCCAGTTCCTGACCTGCGTAGCTCTGAGTCCAACTATGGAATAAAACTATATAGAAAACAAAACAAAACAAAACAAAACTAATGAGGTAAAACTGTGGAGACTGCTCTGGGTCCTCACCCGTCTCTCTGTCTCAGTCTCTTTCTCTGTCAAAAACAATAAACATAAATAAATAAATAAACAAACAAACAAATAAATAAATAAATAAATCTATCTATCTATCTTTTAAATATTACCATATATTATTTGTAACTACTTTTGATTTTTGTTGATACACCAGACCCCGGTTATCCAATCAATCACTAATCTAGACATGCTGTGAAGATACTTTGTAGATATGGTTAGAGACCATTACATTGCCTTTAAGTAATGGAAATCATCATATTCTATTAGATGATCTGGTTGGGCCTTTGAATTACTATCTTTAACTCAATGCTTATAAAAGGTTCTTTTGGGAAAATAAGATTAATCCACAAAGAAAGAGAAATTGAAAAATAAACGGATAAAATACAAGTCATTGCATCATTACTATAGATAAACACACATTGAACAAAAGTAGGTAAATGTACCCATTCATGCCATTAGTAGCATTCATTGAGCCATACCATGTCCAGGCATTTTTATAGGTACTGAGCTTATGAAGTTAAAAGGCAAACTATTTGCCATGATGTAATTTAGTGCACTGGGGAAATAATGCCATGTAAGAAATACTACCCTAAAAGCCAGCCAGGTAAGTAATCAGCAGGATTAGAATGATAGGATCACTGCTATCTTGCTCACTCATGTTACTGAACACAGTGCCAGATACAAGGGAGGCAATTGATGAATATTTGTCTAATGAATGAGAGTTTGAAGAAAACTGAACTAAGGCATTAGGAAAAAGATGCTAGCCAAGCATAGCTAATTGTGTTAAAAGACAATAAAAGACAATGAAATATGAGAAAATATTATATATCTTGAAAAATTCAAATAATTTCATGTGGCCAGGGCCTGGACAAGACAAAACAAATGAAAAACAAAACAAAACAAAAAACACACAAAAAAACAACCAAAAATGCCGAGGAATGGAAATTCAGATTATTGGCAATGCCTTAAGGACCTTTTTAGCAACACTAAAAACATTAGAGTTTGCTTCTGAAGTGAAAGTGTATGTGCTATTAATCATTTAACAAAGAAACTTTATATTTTCTATAGACAGCCTGGGCAAAATCTAACTACAGGAACAAGATCAGGTGAGCCCACAGACAATATTACTGAAATAAATGAATTGAGAAATGGTGAGGGCCTCCTATTAGTGGAAGTAGCAATGTGATGAAAAAGGGGAATAAAAGTAAGAGGGCAGAGTATTAAAATTTTTAACACTTCTATTTCAAACACATCCTCACATTCTAAATTTACTTGTGTACTTAATTAAAATAAAACAAAATTCTCAGTATATTACAAAAACAGAAAATACAGTGAAAGTATGTATAGATAAGATATAAAAACTGGCAAAAGCAGGGAGCAAAGTCCTTCAAATTAATTAAGAAATAATTTTAATAATAATTTAAATGTAAAAACACACTGTACATTCATATTGGGTAAGGATAATATCAACATGGAAATTTTTTTAAAAAGATGTGAAGCTGTCCATAAAAAATACTGATATCCTGAATTAATAACTAATTAAAGAAAAAATATAGAAATTGACATGAAAATAACTATATCTGGAAACTTTAGACAAGACTATTAAATGTCAAAAGCAACATTCAATTTAGTCTAGCTTATCTCACATGATACAAGTTCTGGTACTTTTGTTGTTGTGTCCCAAAGTGACCTTTCGTCTTATGACAGGTTTGGACAGTTATCAGGCTTATTATAAAATTTTGTTACTTGAAATACTTTAATTTCATCTCAATTTACTTCTTTTTTCAGCTTCTTAATAGTTCTTTTCACAAATCTTAGGTTGTGCAAATATTTTCTAGAATAAAACTGAAACCCCAACAGTAGTTTTTCTCTATTACCTCAACAGTAACAGAGAAAAACAAACCAATGTAAAAATGTGAACTAAGTTTGTGAGGCCACCAATTTTGTAAATACAACTCGATGTTCGAGGCAGGCAAAAATGCATTTCTTGGCACATTAAATGCAAACAGAAAAACCCAATGGCTTTTTTGAATGTCAAACATGAAACAAGTTTTTATCTCTAAATCCCTCCTGATTATAGAATAAGAAATATATGGGTAAAGTGTTAAATAGAAAAATATAGTTGATCATTGTTATTAGCTGACATGTGTCCCCATTTATATGTTGGAAGATGAGCCCCCAGTACCTAAGAATATGACTATATTGGGAGATATGTCCTTTAAAGGGGTATTTAAGTTAAAACCAGGGTGGGCCCTAATCCAATATGACTGGTTTTAAGAAGAAATTAGGACACAGACACAAGCAGAGGGAAGACAATGTGTAGACACAGAAGGGACACAGCCTTCTACAATCCAAGTAGAGAGGCCTCAGAAGAAATCAAACCTAAAGAAACCCTGAACTCAAACATGTAGCCTCCAGAACACTGAGAAAATAATTTTTTTTTTGTTTTAAGGTACTCAGTGTGGTACATTGTTATGGCAGTACTGACAATGCTACAAACTGATACAAGAATCATTTTATGAAAGTTTAAAGAATTACTTCTGCTACTATTATAATTAAATAAAAGGATCTTGGAGTTTCAGTCCAAACTTCCACCTACTGACTGAATCTGTATTGTTCCTACTACTTACCTCTTCTGTTTCAAAATCTCTGATAAATGTCCATTCAGGCTATTAAGCTAATGCTTCAATAACTCTAATGCTGGAAAGTTTATTACCTTGTCATTCTTCTTGTCTTCTTCTAAATGTGATCCAAATTGTTAGTGCTTTTAAAAAATACATTGTACAGAGATCTACATATGTGTGTGTGTGTAATACATTGCATATGTACATATTACGGATAGTACATATACTATATACATGTATTACATACACATACATTTTATACATATATTATACACATATCTAATATGGAAAAAGCATCAGAGTAGTCATAAATAACTATATAACTATTATTGCTTTCTGATAACTTAGGTATTAAAAATTTTATCAGAATTTTTTTTTAGTATTTATTTTATTGTTTTGAGAGAAGGTGAGAGAGAGAAGAAGGGGGGCAGGCCCAGAGTAGTCTCCACAGTTGTATATCATTAGCTATAACATAGTTTCATTCCGTAGTTTCATTAGTTGTGGATGTGGCACCATGCAGAGCAGGAACTGAAGTAGAGGCCTCCCCCATGGGAGGCTAGAACCTGACTTCCATCCCAGCAGTTACTAGTTTCACTGCAGTTCAGTGTATGGGTTTGCACGGGCCCAGGCCAGGATTCGATCCTGGACCCCACAGTTGCAAAGCAAGTGCTCAACCTGCTGAGCTATCCCAGCATCCCTATCAGAATGTCTTCACCTGTACTACTATCATTTAGAATTTAAGCCCCTAGGTTAAGTGTGTTTTCATGATTCCATAGAAGGCTACATACTTATATAGGAACAATAGTAGCACCAGACGTCTGTGAAGGCAGTTGTCATGGGCACAGATCCTGTTGATAATATTAGAATATCATTATAGTGTTTATCAGTAATTCAAGTAGTAATAGAAGGTACATACTTTGTTCATTAAGCTTTCCATGTTAAATTCTGCAGGACAGTTAATACACATTGTGGCTGACTATATTTTCCAAAAATGGCTACAAGAATATATATCCCATCTTCCTTGTTTATAACATTCCACTTGAGTGGTAGGATCTTAGTTCACTCCCTTTGAACCTGAATAACCTTTGTGATGGCCTTGACTAAAAAAAAGTGAAAGTGACACTATCTGACTTTCTAGGCTAGGTTATAGAAGGCATTATATATTCTGTCTGGCTCTGTCTTGGGGCACTTGCTACTGGGACCCAGTCATCATGCTGTAAGGAAGCCAATTCCAAGTGGATGGACTGGCTGATAGTCCCATCAAAGCCCTCAGTGACAGCCATCAACAAACAGTGAATGTGAGTGATAAGGTTTTGTATTTTGTCTGAGCCCTAAACATCACAGAGTACAGGAAAGCTCCACCTATTGCATTCTGTCTAAATTTCTGATCCACAAAAATCATGAAAAATGAGTGTTGTTTCCTGTTTTAAACCACTAAGTTTTAGGAAAACCTGTTACATGAAAATAAACAATGCATTCATAAAGGTTATTTATAATTAATGACAAAGTAGATTTTGATGCTGCAGGACAGGTTTTTACTAAAATGATTACCTAAATGACAGAGGGAAAAAATTATTGGAGAAGTCAGGATAGCTCAACAGGTTGAATGCTCCCACTGCAGCCCAGGGGTCCAAGGATTGAGTCCCGGTCCTGGCCCTGGCCCTGGCCCATGCAGACCCACAATGCTAAACTGGGGTGTGCCAGTTCGATTCCGGCCAGGGCAAGTTTCCCATGTGGAAGTCCCCTGGTTCGGCTCCCACTCAGGGCATACCTCTCATGAGGGAGGTCCCTGGCTCACAGGGGAGTGATTCCCATGCAGGAGGCTCCTGCCTGGTTCCCACCCTGCCTGGCCCCGCACCCACCTGTGCAATGAAACTATGTCGAAAACTAATAATGTACAACTACAGAGACTGCTCTGGCCCCTCCCCCTTATCTCTCTTTCTCTCTCTGTCTCTCTCTCTCTCTCTGTCTCTCTCTCTGTCAAAAACAATAAATCTTTTTTTTTTAAGTTTATAAATTACTGATATAAATGCCATGAAGATTGTGTGCATGTGTGAAATTAATGAATAGAAATTATAGAAGCAGTTAAAATTCTCATTCAGAAGTTGAAATTGTCTACAGCTTAATACTATAGAAATAAAAAATAATATAAACAGCAAAGTGTATGTGTGTATATACATTTATATGTATAAGATTCACCTAAAGAAAAAATAGTCTGGCAAATGTGCTGACTTTCCCACTTATGTTTCTCATTTCAAACTTTGAAAGAGCCCTGGAGGTATCCTTGGAGAAATTTTGCTATAGCAAGTACAGACAAATAAGTATCTGCTCTACCACTCAAAACAATAATTTATGACTTTTCCAGATATAAGATGAAATCATAGTTGTCATTCATGCTAGAAAAACATGCACTACGAGACCTACATTATTTAAATAATGCTTAACCCAAAATATCTGTATTCTAATAACCTAAACTGTAGAACACAGAAAAAAAAATGTTTATAGTGAGTAGAAAGAAGGTGTTTGATATAGTAGAATATAAAGAATTTGTAAAGCATTCCACATAAACAATAAAGTCCTCAGGGGAAGGGTAGCTAAACCAGAATGCATTTTAATGTCATTCTTTCAAGATAAGTGTGTCAACATTACAGACACTTAATAAACATATTTTACCTGTATTTGTTAAGAAAGCAAGAAAAAAGCCACTAATAAATTAAAATTTTGTAAAAAATCTTTTAAAACTTATGAAAAAGAAAATATTCTAATTATATGTAAATAAAACTATGTAGAATATAATTGATCTATAGGTGTTGCCATTATTAGACAAAAATATATCTAATTTTCATGAGTGTCAGCTTTCATGATCAGCTCACATTTCTTTTCAGACCAGCTCAAAGTTATTTTGCCCTGGGTACTTTGTTAGTTAGCTGTTTGCTTATATTTAATATTACTGATTATTACACACAATATGAATCAAGGAAATAATGCAAAATTTAGTTTGTATTCTGCATTAAATTTGTAGCCTAGTACAAATTAAAATAGTTATGATGAAACTACTCACTTTATATATATTATGCCACGTAATTTAATTGAATAAAAAAGACAATTTATCCAAAAATATATTCTAGTCATATTCTAGGCTCCAAAGATATAATAATGAACAAAACAAAACAAAATCCTTGTCCCTTCTGGAAATTATTGCTATTTTATTTCAACACTCTCAGAAAGGTAGTGGTTGGACAATTCAGGTTTTAGTAAGAGGAAGTATTATAGGTAATTTTTCTCAGGGTTTTTTTCTTTTGTCTTTTTTTCCCCCCAGAAAGTTCTCGGTAAATTTTCTCTCATGCATTTTGGTCCGTAATATTTGAACTCGATTGACTTTCATTAACCAATGGGTAGTTATTGAATAAACAAGATTATTTTTCTGTTTAATCTTTTTCCCCAGTTCAGCATGTGGGTCTGCCTGGGCCAGAGCCAGGATTCGATCCTTGGTCCTCGGGGCTTCAAAGCAAGCGCTTAACCCACTGAGCCATCCCAGCTTTCCCTGTTTAATCTTTTTATTTTCTCTACTTATCACCTTGTGCTTCAAACATAATATAGTCAAAGTTATCATATGACAAATAAATCTTTCTCTCTTCTCTTCTTCCTTCTTTCTTTGCTCTCTCCTCCCACTTCCCTCTTCTATCTTCTCCTTCTCTTCCTCCCCTTCACCTCTCACTCTCTCTTCTTTTTCTCTGTCTGTCCTCTTTTGCAATACTTTTTTGGCTGACCAGAATAAAAGAATAAGTATCAAATGAATTATTAATGTTCATGAAGAAATTGCATTTGAAATATGAATAAATCTCTTGCAGAATATGAGACATAATTGATTAGTCTTTACTTCTGTAGTGCTGATGGATTATTTAATGGGCTTCACTTTGCAAAAGTATAAGGAGTAATAGTCTACATAATGTTCAGTCTCATTTTTAAAAAGTTAAATAAATTATTCAAATATCTCCTTAAAATAACACCCACTCCAGAATTTTATATATGCATTACAAGTCACAAGTAAATGTATGATATATAGTTTCAATAGATGATTTAAATAACACAAAGAACTCAAATGTATTCCAGATAGTGATTTTAGGTTCCTCACCGCTCACTATCATTAGAACAGAATCTGAAGTGCCAAAAAAACAAAAAACAATAAACAAAAAATCATGTTCCCTTTACCTTCTATTCTGTTTCATATGAAGTAATTGCCTAATATTTAGGAACCTGTTCATTCTGTATCTAAATTTCTACTTAGAAGACAGTGTCACATTATGAAATAATTTGCTTATGATCTGATCCTGTGAAAAGGAGGTAGATAGTGCCACTTAAATAAAAACATAGAAGCCAGAAAATTGATGGCTTCTGAGGAAATTTGCATAGCTACAGCCTGTGGTTGAAGTGGCAAAAATTACGAAGTAAAATAGCATAGATAAAAATTACTTAGGAGCCAAAGTATACGGAAACATAAATATCAGGCCAAATTGGTTATTTCTTCCTATAGAAGCAAAGCTTTCAGTTTATAAACCAAAGCTAACTTTCCACAAGAGCTAATTTTGAATTATAAAAGACTTTAAAGACATGGAATCAAATAAGTCAAGATATATAGCAACATTCTGTGCATTCAACCAAATAGAACAAGTAACTATAACAGCCCAATATTTCCATAGGAGAACCACATCATTTAAGAGGGAGGAAAAAGAGAACCACAACAGCAATATCAAACCTCTCTTAATTTCCTCTAGGTCTCTCCCTAAAGGCTTAGTTACCTGAAAAGCTCTAACCTTTCATAGTCACTAACAAATCTTTTAATTCTAAAGAATGTTTACTTTGTTATAACATTCCCTTTCCTCAAGCCTCCTTAGTCTTCCTGGATGAATGGACCTCATGTCTACATTTAATATCATTGAAATGTCCAGAAATTATTTACATCTAAAAATGACATAAGCATACTCATAATTTAATTCATATTCTAGAATAAACTGAAGTTTCCCAGTCCGTAAGATCTTGAGATAATAACTAAAATCACAAACTTTCCTTTAGGCATTCATTGAACACCACTGTTTCTGAATAGCTGAGGATGTCTACCCAAACAAAGTATCACTCTGAGAAGCTCTTCATTGTGACTGGTTAATAGTCAAATTCTTTGACATGAGAAATAATTTATACAGATCAATGAGTCATTTTTTATCCTTTAAGAAGGGTGTTTTTCAAATCCTAGATGTACATAAAATAGGAGTTTTTAATATTCAAATTCAAAATCTGGTGTGTGTGTATATATATATTTTTTTTTTCTTAGATAATCAACAGAAAATAAAACATGTATACATTAGTATCATAAAACATCATTAACAATACTGCTCCTATCTGCCATCATGAAGTATGGCATCATAGTAATGAAAGCTTTGTTGCTTACTATGGGATATATAAATATAATGAAACAGAAGCCAAGATTACTGTCCTCATTAATAATGGATTATGAAGTTGCTAAAAAAAATTCAAAAGATGGGGTGTTTTTTTTGATAAGTTGGCAAAAACCTAAAATAGCTATGAGAAAAATGTCAACTCTATAAAATTCTTACAGAGGTAGCCCAGAGTCAATGTTTCAAATGGCTATACTTCAGCTCCAACCTCACTTATCTTGTCCTTTCTTTGTCATCTTGATAAAGAACAAATGGCAGATAAATATTATTAAAGCATGAAGAATGCTCTCTCTGGCCATATACTAAGTTGTACCAGAGATTGATTTTTGTTTTTAGAAATCTTTTGATTATTTGATCAGATTTAAAAATTCATACTTGGTGAAAATCTGTCTTGTTACTAAAAATATTGCTGATCTTTCTGACTCTTCTCACCTTAGTCTTTTGTGAGTTTATAGAGGTTAATATAGAGGGCAGAGGACAGATGTAAGTTCAACAAGACTGACATGTGAGTCAACCCAGACGACTCAAACAGCTATATAGGACAGAATTTGCCTTGCAGCACCTATCATAAACTTATAAAAACTTTCCCTGGCTTGTCTTATTTTGTCCATGACAGTTGAGTTCCAGTTATATCTCATATCCAAACACATGCCTATCAGAGAGTAAAGATTTCTACAATCTGCTATTAGACACAGCCAACTATTAAGTTCCAGAGTATACATACAAGGTGTGAAAGCACTTGGACCAACCATTGCTAAACCCTCACAAATTTGTCTCTTAAATGCATTACTACAATAAGTAAAATTTGAGTGCTATCTTGCTAAATGGAATAATTTTAACACAGGTAATTGCTATGGAATAAGTTGTGCCCCATCCTCAAATTTATATGTTAAAGCTTTAATCCCTAATGTGATGTTATTTAGATATGGTACCTTTGTGAGATAATTAAGTTTATATGAGGTTATGAAGGGTGAGGCCCTTATGATGGGATTAATGCCCTATATAAGAATTGACAACTGAAGGGATGCAAGGATAGCTCAGTGGTTGAGCTCTTGCCTAGCAATTGTGAAATCTGGGGTTTGATTCCTGGCTCTGGCCTGTGCAAAACCATATGCTCAACTGCAGCACAACTGGTAATCACAGGGATGGCTCAGAGGGAAAGGTTCTCATCACCAATGCAGGAGGCCTCATTTGGTTCCCATTCTGCACGGCTCCACATCAACCTGTAAGGAACAAAACCATGTCACAACTAATGATGTACAACAGTAGAAGCTGCTCTGGTCTGTCCCCTCTTCTCTCTCTCTCTCTCTCTTTTCTCTCTCTCTCTCTCTCTCTCTCTCTCTCTCTCTCTCTCTCTCTCTCTCTCTCTCTCTCTCTCTCTCTCACTCATCTTCTCCAAAACAACAAAATAAATCTTAAAAGAAGAAGAAGGGGGAGGAGGGGGAGGAGGAGGAAAATTAGGGAGGGGGAGGAGGATGGGGGAGGGGGAGGGGGAGGAGGAGGAGGAGAAGAAGAAGAAAAATTGGTAG
>PVKE010009147.1:0-20522 GCA_004027555.1 Craseonycteris thonglongyai | reverse complement strand
GGAGGAGGAGGAGAAGAAGAAGAAAAATTGGTAGCAGAGAGCCTGTTTGATCCTTTTTCACACCAAAAAAGGACATTATAAGAAAGGAGTCTTCTACAATCCAGAAAGAGGGCTGCCACCAGAAACTGGCAATGTTGGCACCTCAATCTCGAAATGGTAGCTTTGAAAACTGTAAGAAAATAAATGTCTCTTTAAAGTACTCAGTCTTTGGTAGGTTATTATGGCAATCCAAGCTAACTAAGAAATAACACAGGCAAATTTTGAAATTTTTATTTTATTTATTTTTTGTTTTAAAGATTTATTTTATTGTTTCAGAGGTGAGAGAGAAAGGGAGAGAGAGAAAGGGGGGAAGGCTCAGAGAAGTCTCCATAGTTGAACATCATTAGTTGTGACACGGTTTCATTCCACACAGGTGGATATGGGGCCACATGTGATAGAAACTGAACTGGGGGCCTCCCACATGGGAGGTGAGGACCTTTGCTGCTATCTCAGCAGTTACCAGTTGCACCATAGTCCAGCATATGAGTTTGCATTGGCCAGGGCTGGTATTCAATCTCCGGACTTCGTAGATGCAAGGCAAGCACTCAACCTGCTGAGCTATTCTGTCATCCCTTCAAAATTTCAAATAGGAACAAAACTATTTATATGAAAAGGGCATAAAAAAGTGGGGAGCGGGGGAGTAAAATCCCAAGTATTCAATTGTCTGAATTTTTTTTGGTTTGAGGACTTCTCCAAAAGAAACTCAGATTTCAAAATTACCTTCTTAAAGGATTCCTTGACTAAAGTAGAATCTTCTAAACTATCTCTTTTAGATCATTTAAACCATAACTTGAAGCTAACTGCCTTTATCTTACTATTTTTCCATCTTCCCATTTACCTTCATTAACCTTTGTTGTTACCTTTTCTGACCTATTATACTACCCTTTCTCTCAAGTCAGAAGAAAACCCCGAAAGCTAAATTGTCTCTTAAAGTTAAAGCTCCTTGTGAGTAGGACGTGTTTTAAGTGACTTAAATTTTAATTCCTGGTTTCAGTATAAGCTCACGTAAATATTTAAGACTGCAAAACCTAGAATGAAGAGAATGATATTCTAAGAAAAAATTTAAAATAGTTCTAAGTAATATAGTCAAGTGCTCCTGGGCCATCGATATCAATCGGCACATAGGCTGGTAATATCTCAGGGAGGAAAAAGGGGGAATAACAAGTAGGAAAAAATCTTGAGTGACATGAAATATCCCAAATTATATTTTAAAAAGAAAGATTTAGAAAATCTGTACGGTGGAGCAACATCTTTTGGAGACTCAAAATCATCCCTCTACATACAGATTGCACTCAAATCCAGTCCAGCAAGCAAAGGATAAGATAAGTCCATTGACTTTAGAGATAGACTCCGTACTTGTGAGAGTACGAAGAAGTAGATTCGGAAGCCCAAGTTATACCAGTTCCCTCTGCACCGTTTTATTTTATTTTTTACTTTCCATGTGAATGGCCTTAAACCAAAATTAGGAGTTACAGAAGGAAAGTCTCTAAGGGAACATTTTGAAAGAGACTTGATACACAGCAGATAAGATTCAAAATAAACTGAGGTCTCACTTTACACCAATCAATAAGTATTAAGGAAGGGGTATATTAGAAGTATACCTTCTTTGGTAAATGAATTAAAAAACATGACAATATTTTTTTAATTATTAAAAATTTGTCTTTTAAATTGTATGCTTTTCAAAGTTCTGTTTTAATGATGATAACCAAAATAATATAAAATGAAATTAGACCTGCATGTTTTATCACTGAAGTTTTTTGTTTGTTTGTTTTTTGCTGGATAATAGCATGTCAGTTAAAAAACTCACAAATGGTGTAATGTTTTCATATTTGATATATATTGATATCAATCAATCATTATTTCATTATCTGTATTGCAGCAAATAAAAAGTTCATTTTAATAATAACTTAGGGGGATGCTGGGATGGTTTACTGGGTTGAGCACTCATCTTGCAGCCCTGGGGTCCAAGAATCTAATCCCGGCCCTGGCCCATGTGGATCCATATGCTGACCTAAGGTATGCCCCCAGTTTGGTTCTCACTGGGGCATGTCTCCCATGTCGGAGTTCCCTGGCCCAGTTGCTGCCCTGCACAGCCCTGCACCCACCAGTAGAATGAAACCACATAGGAAACTAACAAGGTGTGATTATGGAGACTGCTCTGGGCCCTCCCTATTCTCTCTGTCTGTGTGTCTCTCTGTCAAAAACAATAAAAATAAATCTTTAAAAAAATAACTTAGGATCAGAATATAATTACCTTGTTCTTTGACAGTAGACAGATAAGTGATAGGGGGGATTAATAGGTAGAAGATAGACAGATAGATAGGCTGATAGAGAATAGATAAATATAGTAGAAATATATAACTGTCTTTTTAAATGACAATATCAATCTTGATAAAGGTCAGGGATATTGATCTACTATAAAATATCTTGTTCTCCTTCAATAAATCTATGTGCACCTATTTATTATCTTAATATTTTTAGATAAGATTTTACAACTTTTCCAGTAAAATGAATCATTTTTACAGGTATATATTATCCCAACACATGAATTATCCCTTCCTTTTATGTTCCTACAACTGTCTCTTTCACTATTGCTCTATTATAGTACTAATAAAGTTTTTTGTTGAATTACTTTAACAGTGTCATTCATAATTTAGTAGATTTTTATAGAATTATAGAAATAATACAGAAATATGCCAATGTTTGGCAGCATAAGAACAAAAAAAGGGGAAGCTGGAATGGCTCAGTGGGTTGAGCGCTTGCTTTGCAGCCCTGGGGACCGAGGACTGAATCCCGGCCCAAGCCTTTGGGGACCCATGTACTGAACTGGGGTGTGCTTCCCATGTAGGAGGTCCCCAGTTTGGTTTTCATCCCCTGGTTCAAAACCTGGCTTGAAGGGGCATGCCACCCATGCAGGAGGCCCCCAGCTCAGTTCCCGCCCTGTGTGGTCCCTGCCCACCTGTGTGGAAGAAAACCATGTTGAAAATTGATGATGTATAACTATGGAGACATCTCTGGGCCATTCCCCTTCTCTCTGTCTCTATCTCTCTCTCTTTCTGTCAAAAACAATAAAATAAATCTTTTTAAAAAAGAACAAAAAGAAATCCATAAAATAATGAGTAAAATCAGACTTTGAAAGAATAACAAAACATAACTCTTAAAATAAATGATTCCACTCACTGTCTACCCATGTTATTACCAAAGGATTACTGGTTACATTTTTTTTTTCTTTGAAAGCATTGCTCTCTATCCCGTTACCCATAACCTGAATACTTCTAAAATGATTCAAAGATCAATTTTAGTGTCTTAAGAGAGATGAAAAATGCCACCATGTTACTAATAATCATTATGACTATAATAATACAGTAAAGATTTATTGAGTTTTCTGTATCAAACACTGTGAAACCTTTTTAAATTTGCTATTTCACTTAACCCTCACAATATTTTTTTTCAGGGAAGATTTATTTTTGTTTGTTTGTTTGAAAAATGTGGACATGTAAGTAAAATGTTCATATAGCTATTAAATTAATAATGCAGGGCTTTAAACTAAGTCTTTCTTATTGCAGAGTCCATGTTTTCATCTATTGTTGATTAAAATTCAGATCACAAGTAGCCAAAAGAAAATAAAGACTATGAATATTAAATCACAACTAGCTATTCAATTCCCAAGAACCATTTTCATGCATACTAACATAATAATTTCACTTCTGATAATTATGAACCTAAGTGATCAGTAGTATATTTTTCAGATTTTAATCATATTTACAGATTACAAATAATAATATGTTGAGACATAAACAAAAAGTCCACTGTCCTCAACGTGCTGATGTGTGTCAATACAAACAGCACAACAAAAATGACTGCTGACCACATTATATGCTTTATCTCTAACCTTCCCTACAACCAGCAAATTTGGTTTCATTATGCCCATTTTACATAAAGAAAAGCAAAACAGATTCAGACATACGAACCATATTTCCAAAGACAGCCACCTAGTAAGTAAAAGGGCAAATTCAAAGTTTTCTGCTTCCAGCACTGTATTTTCTATCTAATTATGTAATTTCTGTCTGTTGTGATGAATAACAATTATTGTTCAAGAGACATAAAAAGATTTGTAAGTATATATATTATTCACTATATATACTTATATATAAAAACATACATAAGTATAATATATACATCTCCAGATACACCAGTATGTGTACTGAATTTAAATTATAGCTCCAAATCAGACAAAAAATTAAAATTAATCTTCCTATTTTTAATTTTGAGGCTTTTTATCGTATAAAGTAACAATTTTCTTGATTATAAAGATTAGTGTAATATTATATAAGCTAGTATATGTATTGCATACATATAAAATATGTACATATACATATATAAATAATATATATTTACTATTAGATAACTTTATGTGCATGGCATTGTGTCAGATATACTAAATTTTTATGGTATAAAGATACTAGACAGAGTCAAGAAATTTGACTGTTATAAATAGATCTGATTCTAACCATTTATATGACTTCTGGTCTCAAACTATTTCATCTACTGCACTTGAAGACTAAAAATTAGATGATTTCTAATTCCACTCTAGCTATACACTCTTATTCTCAGCTCAGGTTTCCATTTTGGAACACAAATGGTATTCAAAAATATGCCTTGACTCATAATATTCATATAATTGCTAAGCTGAATATAATTAATTGTATTTTCTAGCTTGAGCCATACTTAGTTTTCTGCTGAAGATTCATACCCCAAAATTTATAAGTTTCTGTCTTTTATTTGGAATATTTCCTGTTAGATTTTTCTTAAAAGTTAACACAATTTAGGTTTTAGTAAAGGACATTTTCATTTATTCTTTATCAATAAAGCCATTAATCAAGGCATGGCATTTCCCTTAATATAAATGATTGTACTTGTTTACAAAAGTAAAAACACACCCCTTCCTGAAAGGATTGCTATTGCTTTTTAAAGATGTATTTTATTGTTTGAGAGAAGGTGAGAGAGACAGAGTAAGGGAAAGGGACGAGTGCAGTCCCCATAGTCGTACATCATTAGTTGTGACATAATTTAATTCCACACGGATTGATGTGTGGCAGCACAGGGAGGGAAACCTAACCAGGGGCCTCCTGCAGGAGAGGCAAGAACACTTGCCACAGAGCCATCCTAGTAGTGACCAGTTATGCTGCAGTTTAGCTTATGAGTTTGCATGGGCTGGGGCCAGGAATTGAACCCTGGACCTCATGACTGCTAGGCAAGTGCTCAACCATTGAGTTATCCCAGCATTCTCTCTATTTATTTGTTTGTTTGTTGTTTGTTGTTATAAGCCTTATTTGAATGTAGTCTTGATGTGTTATGTACATCTTATATATAAGTTAAGATATAATTTTCTACTAATCTATGTGATCATTAATTTTGAAATTTTTGTATTTTGACTTAAATTGGAAACATAATCCATTTAAATTAAAGCTCTTAAAATTAAACAAATTAATAAAAATTAAAATATCCCTTGTATTTAACTAGTTTCATATTAACTTAAAGTCTTACCTAATATGTGTAGATTCAAAACAAAAATCGAGGAAATGCTGAGATAGCTCAGAAGTTGAGAGCTTGCCTCATAATCACAAGGTCTGGGGTTCCATTCCTGGCCCCAGCCTGTGCAACCCCATATGCTGAAGTTTGGCACAACTGGTAACTGTCAGGATGGCTTGGTGGTGAAGGTTCTCACCTCCCATGTGGAAGGCCCCCAGTTTAGTTCCCACCTGACATGGCCCTAGATCCACCTGTGTGGAATGCAACTATGTCACAACTAATGATGCACAATTATGGAGACTGCTCTGGGTTGTCTCTTCTCTCTCTGTCTCTCTCTCTCTGTTTCACCTTCTCTCAAACAATAAATCTTTTTTAAAAAAACAGAGATCTTTCTAAAAAATATAAACAAATATCTATGCTCCTTTAAAGCAGGCATAAATAAAGAATATTTTAAATATACAATGAATATCATTTACTGCTTAGGAGCAACATTTAATGCTGATCATAATTTTATGTATCATTATCTGAGGCAGCCATATATTACACAGCTTAAGTGAAAAACAATTAACAACTTAAAATACTGCCATATTAATGATATGCATAAGTTACAACAAATAAAACACTATTAATTTGCCATCACTTAATGTCCCCCATCCTCTTACAAAGATTCAAACTTAATTACAAGCCAAAAGAATAATTTTTAATAGTTTAGTGTTAAATTAGAAAAATAAGGCAACACTACTAACCCGTTATGCTTATATTCCAGGGATAGATATTCCACACAATTCATCAATAGAAGATGCATTATATTGGTGTTAATTTGGTTAGTTTCTTCTTCAATAAATAATAATCAAAGGATCTAAATTTTAAAAGATGAAATCTCTCCAGAAATAAAGCTTCTTTTGGAGAAATGTCTTCTGATTCCTCTAGCTTGTTTTTTATTTTTTTCTAAGAAGCAACCTAGTATAGAACTGAATGAATCAATGTCAGTATTAAACATTCATATATTTTTAAATATCATTAAGTTATTATTATTAAACAGAAGCTTGCAAAAGTTGTCAGAAAATTGTCCAACAAAAATGCTAGAAAATTTGTGTTTCTTCAATACTGTTCATAATATTTATTTGCTTTTTCATGCCTCTGTACAATAATGAAACTTTAGTTAGTAAAGTTGAGTGAGCTGTAGTAGTATTTGCTTGTTAAGCCATTTTTAATGCTGTTCTCATATTAGATTCAAATATAAGAATATATTATATAAAGAATATAATGAAAATAGAAGAAGAGGAAAGAACAACAAAGCTGATGATCCTGACTTGAGACTACTAAGGTATTATTCACAATCATACAGAGGCCAGCAGGAATCCATAGAAGTCTAATGAGAAAATAAGAATACTAGACAACCAGGAGTTTGGAATAGGAGTCAATGAATAAGATTACCAAGCAGACTGTTAAAATGTTATGAAATCTTTCAAACCACGATTTTGATCATAGTGTTCCCCTGTGTAGAAAAACCTTTACCAAATCCCTAACTGTTCATTAATTAAAGCCTAAGGTCCCTACTCTGGAACACAAGCTTCCTCTGATGATGCTCCATTAGTTTCACGAGCTCATTTCCCAACCTCTTTTCGAATCGCACCAGACTACATGCAGCATCCCAAAGATGCACTGTTCTCTCATGCCTGTGCTCCTTCAACCAAACCATTCTTCAGCATTTAAGGCGCTACCTCCTTTCCTTTTAGGTCCCACAAACTTCTCTTTATCCCTTGAAAATAAAGTCAAATGTTATTTTTTTGAACTTCTATTCTGTTGGGTTTTAGTAATTGCTATTGTTCCTAATGTAGCCACAGCACATTTTAAAGACTTGGAAACCTTTAGGCCATAGTGAGGCTGTGAACCTACAACACATTATTGTCCTGTTTCCCAGTGTCTAGAAATAAGAAAGGGTTAAAAAATCTAAATTTCCAATTAAAAATAGGTAAGGGTAGAATAGGTAAGTACTAGAAACTAGCAGTAAATTTTTCTACTATTGTTTTATGTAACCACTTGCAATAATGTTTTTGTATGAAAACAGAATATCAGAATTATAGGGGAAGCCGGGATGGCTCAGTGGGTTAAGCGCTCACTTTGCAGCCCCGGGGACCGTGGATCGAGTCCCGGCCCCGGCCCGTGCGGAACCATGTGCTGAGCTGGGAGCTCCCCCAGTTCAGTTCTCTCTCTGTCTCTGTCTCTGTATTTCTCTCTGTCAAAAATAAAATAAAATAAAAAATAAAAACATAAGAAAAAAAAGAATTATAGTAGCTTAATTTCTAAGAACAAAATAAAAATGAAGAAGATAAAGGAACAGGAAAGTTCAAATGTGATCTGGCATCACTAGAGTAAACCAAGATTCTGATAAGAACAACCTGACATGTAAAAAGATAAATAAAATTCAAATGAGAAAACAAAAGATACAGAAAAACTAAAAAACTGACTCAACCATAGTTGTGAGTGAAAAGTTGAAAATTCAAAACTGTAAAACTTTTTAATTATCAAAATGCCAGACACCTGAAAACGGAAACAATCCTAAAGCAGATATGGTAAAATAGTTTCCCATATGCAGCTATGACCTATAATTTGCTCTAATACTGTCGATATACAATTTGCCAGTACATATCCATATAATCAAAACTATATATACTCTTTCATTCCAAAATTCTATTATCTGCTCTCTCCTATAAAATAAGAGTACATTTTTATCCAGAACAGTATAAATTAAGATATTATAAGAAACAAAGAAGGTACAAAACTATCAAAAGCCTGACATTAAGCAAATTTTCTAAAAATTTATTGCCCTTTATTTTTGAGACTGTAGCATTATGGTGAACTTCCTGGCCCTGGATATCAGGCCATCTAATTCACTGTGTAGCCCACTGATTTCTTTCAATAACTTCAAAATTTTCAATTTCATAAATTGTTCAATATTTGTTGTATAAACTGTCTGAGACACTATGTTAAAGTTTAGTACTATTGCTTTTATTAACTATTATACTAAAGATAAAATTTGATATCATGGATCCCTAGATAGGGTCTTGGGAACGTTCACAGCCCATTGCCCATGTTTTAAGAGCTGTTGGTCTAAGCATGTAATAATGGTAATTCTATCCCCTTGGTAGATGAGCCAATGATAAACAATTTCATACCTATTGCCGGAGCCCATAGAATTTATCAAGGGATTATGCATAAGAAGTAAAACAGAATAAAGAGCAGACTATGAATTCCCCAAGTTATTAACCCTTGGTAACTTAAAGAAGGGACTTAGTTGCTGTGATGATAAGAAAGAGAAGAGCAAATTTTCAGGAGCTGAGGAATAAAAATCAAGAGTTCAGTTTGGAACATATTTCAGTGGCCTAATAGACATCCAAATGAAATGGATATTTAATATATGTGTCTGGAGGACAAGAGAGACTTGTGAGCTGGAGATAGAAACTTGGAAGCTGTATGCATTGACCAACACTTAAAGCTAGGAGACTGGATGAAATAATCAAAGGTACAAGGATAAGCAGAATTTTTAAAAAGTCTGGGAACTGAGCCTAAGAGCATGCCAAATAGTTAAATAATATGAAGATGACAAGTACTCAGCAAAAGAGATTTTCAGGCAGACTGAAAGAGAAAAAGGTAGTTTCCTGGAAATCAAATGAAGAATTCATGGATGAAGAATAGTAACTCATATTTACTAACTGCTTAATATAGTAATATTCAATATGCTTTGTTAAATATAATACTTATATAGATCTTATGACTTGCATATCTACTATGCTTACTGTACTATAAAGAAATAAAAAAGAGGGGGATACTGGGATAGCTCAACAGATTGAGCTGGGACAGCCTTACAACTGTGAGTTCCCGGGATCAAATCCCAGCCTCAACCCATGCAACTGGTAAGCAACAGGATGGCTCAGAGGTGAAGGTTCTTGCCTCCATGTGGGAGGCCCCCAGTTCAGTTCCCACCCCACATGGGTCCACATCCACCTGTGTGGAATGAAACCATGTCACAACTAATGATGTACAACTATGGAGACTGCTCTGGGCCCTCTCTCTTCTCTCTTTTTCTCTCTCTCACTATCTCTCAAACAATAGAATAAATCTTCAAAAAACTAATCAATTAATTAATACAATGTGATCAAATAACTAGCTAAGTTTACAAGTTAGTGTCAGAACCGGGGTTTAAAAAGAGGTATGAAAAAAAAAGAGGTATGACTAATTTCAGCATTTGATTAATCCTAGATAAAAACAACCAAACAAACAAAAATACTGTACAGATGATTGTGCAAGACTAAAGCTAACCCCCTCCCTAATGTTTTTAACGCAAAAATGCCCCTTTTCTTTATAAATTTCCTTAAGACTTTGTTTTATTTAATAAAAAGATTCTTACCATGAGCATGTCATTATTTTTAAATTTTAATACCACAAATCCTAAATAATTACTCTATCATGTAATAATTCAAATTGCATTCAAGCATTCTTTTAAAAAACCATTTTCCAGAACTATTTTATGCCAGAACAAATTTATTCTCTACTAATATCCATGATTGCCAGATCCATGGTACGATCTGGGGGTTTCGGAATGAGAAAGGTGCATTTGCCTACAGCAGAATCACCAAAAAAGACCAGCCACACATTCCAAGGACGCCAGGGGGCCAGCAATATTGTCCATAGGCACGAAATGCACTGACAGCCAATGGGAAAACATCCTGACTCAGCTGTCCAAAACTAGTGGAAGGACTTCAAATAAACTCCGATTTTTTGAGCAGAGGGGTAGGGTCATTTGTCAGCCACATACATTTACCATTGCTTTATTAAAATTACTCTCAGGTAAAAGCAAAACGTTCTTTCTTTCAATTAGATTACAAGTGCTGAGACAGGCAACCACTAACCCAACAATATTGCATGAAGCTAACTCGGAAGATTGGTGAAGACTGAGAGAACATGCTACACTGATAAGAATCATCAAACCACTACCATTTATTTGATTTCTTACATACCCTTCGATACAAAACAAGACTTTCTAAATGTCCATCTTCTTCTAATTACCACTGAATTGATGAAATTTAAAAACTTTAAATGTTGAGATGTGGAGATAGCTCAGTGGTTGAGTACTTGCCTCACAATTGTGAGGTCTGGGGTTTAATTCCCAGGCCAGACATGAAAACCCTGGATGCTGAACTGTGGCTCAACTGGTAACTGCTGGATGGTTTAGCAGCAAAGATTCTTACCTCCCATGGGGGAGGCCCCCAGTTCAGTTCCCACCCGGTGAAGCCCCACATCTACCTATGTGGGATGAAACAGTGTCACAACTAATGATGCACAAATATGGAGACTGTTCTGGGCCCTCCCCACTTGTCTCTGTCTCTCTGTCTCTGTCTCTGTCTCTCTCTCTCTCTCTCCTCTCAAAACAATAGAACAAATCTTTAAAAATTAATTTTAAATGTTGTAAGAAAGTAAAATGACATTCCGTTTTATTTCTTTATTTCTTGAACGATCAGTAACAAGAGACTTGCCCCACACTAAAATTCCCTAGTGAAGGTAGCAAAGAAACAAAAACTTATGGACACACTCAATAGTTTGGTGGTTACCTGAGAGAAAGGGAGGAGGGAGGAGGGAGAGTGGTGTGTATGATTGTGGGGGGAGGGGTAGTTGCAAGTGGACACCAGATATACGGTGATGGAAGGAGAGCTGATTCTGGGTGGTCAGCACATGATGCAATACATAAGTGATGTAATGCAGATTTGTATATCTGGAAACTATCTAATTGTTACCAACCAATGTCACCCCAATAAATTTAACAATAAAAAAATTAATTAATTAATTAAAATTAATTCCCCAGTGTAGTATTCCTATCAAAGCCAGGCACTTGTGGAGTTTTCCTGGGGATTTTTAGAATGCATCCTAAAGATGAATCACGTGGCTTTATTTTGCACGTTATTTCTCACCATACTAATTCTTTTACAGTGTTAGTCAGTACAATGCAACTTTAAATGCACTAACACCTAAGATTTCAAGTGAAGCCTACTTTTCTTCCCGAACTGAGTTGTTAGTAGACATCTGTTTTTACTCATATGCTGGGATAACAGTACTTCTTGTCACCACCCTTATTTTAAGGTCCTGTTATGAGAACTGTCTGTGTGAATGCAAAGCCAGTTAACTTAAAATTGATGCCTAAAGTGAGGAATTTTGGTTTGTTTTTGTAAACTATATCAAGTAACTTCCTAACATCAATTTATGTGACACTTACTTGACAGTTGCAGTTTAGAGATGTGCTCTGTTGCTCTTCTGAGGCACAGAAAGCTATGTTCATGATTCTTATGCTCTCCCACCAGCTCTCTCTATTAATTTAGGCATTTCTCAGATTTTTATGCTTGTGTTCCATTTCTTCCCCTGTTTGTACATTTATCATTGGAGAGTAGAGTTGGATATTTGAAATTATTTAGATAATAAAGTGTGTGCATTCTAGAAAATCATTACTTCCTTTGGGCTAGGTAAAGATCTAAAGAGAAACAAATCGTTCATCTCTGTAAACTGAGTCTCTTGTGAAATTAAAAACAAGTCATCAGTTTTATCTTTTAAAAATTTTAGTGTTTAATCTGAGAAAAATAACAGCTCCAAGCGTTCTTCCTCTCAATATCACTAGTTTTATACCAATCCTCCACCCATCACTCCCTTCTAGCAAATTTAAACTATTAAAATATAAGCATTTAGGAAATCTTCCTTTCTCTTAGCCATTATTACAAATAAAGTTAAAAGTCCATGAACATAATTCTTTGAATTTAAAACAAATTTCCTAAGTTCTATTTTATTATTTCTATTTATAATCCCTTTTATTCTACAAAAGAGATCTTTTAAACTATTTAACTTAGCACAAATTTAGATTTATACATGTAATAAGGCATGAGAAATACCAGTTCCATTTCTAATTTTATAAAACTCCCTTGGATTCCTGCTATTGGTGAAACCTGTTTTCATTACCACAGAAATATTGACAATATCTTCAAATTCTTTACTAACTCAGGCAGTACTGCTAATGTTTTCATATTGAAGTTCTCTGAAACCATTGTGTCAGGTAGAAAAAATCACCTTTGTTATTTATTAGTCAGTAACCACACACACACACATATACACAAACACACACACACATGTTTATTATATGGTTGATTAAATATCTTTTGGTAAAAAGATGGTGTGTGAATACATACACATAGAATCCACACTTTATAGTAAGAAAAAAATCCTTGAAAAAAAAATTTGCTGTATGGCTTTCACAGCTGGTGAGTTTTGCTAGACTTCTGAAGCAGTTACATTGCTGAAACACTAACCAGTGTGTCTCCTAAAATGTTTAAGCATTCAAATCCCTAAGAAGCACTAAGAACTGTCAATAAAATTGGACTTAGCTATGTGACATTTTTTAATTTGCATGTGCTTTTCAGAGTACTGAGATAGTGTAGATTGATTTCCTTTTTGATAAATTTTAGTTTGTACTAGAAATTAAAATGCATAGACTCTGCATTCACAAACTCAGAAATATTCTTGAAAATAAATTTTGACATTTTCACAAATGATTTTTACCTCGTTGTATGTGTTTTATCTTTTTGTGTGGTTGGGATCATTTTTTCCCCTAAAGAGAATACATCTAAAATAGAAATTCAAAAGTTAGATATACTTGGTATGTAAGTATTCATTTTTGCAATTTGTCAGATATTCATTTAATGTATAAAACAAGTCCAAATTGTAACTGCAATCTCATTACGGTAATTTGTACAAGGAAGAAAGTGGCAATTGAAACCCTCTTTGGAAGTATACCAGGTAGAAAATATAATTAAGGAATAACTACTACCAGTATTTAAAATTTTCCCAAAATTGTTGGGGACTTGGACTACTTGGACTTGGAGGGCATCTGTTACATCTACTGCATACACCTACTTTTCTTATGGGTATCCGTTTCATTTTCAAAAGGTCCATAAAGATGGGATATTTCCCTGACACGCTCCATCCCTGGACATTAGACTTCACCATTATTTCTTTATGCTTCAACAGACTGTTGTTTGGTTTTCACTTAATAATTGATTAATAGCCCTGTCTTACTTATTGGGTCATTTTAAGAATTATACA
The DNA here is from genome assembly GCA_004027555.1 of Craseonycteris thonglongyai. NCBI lineage: Eukaryota > Metazoa > Chordata > Mammalia > Chiroptera > Craseonycteridae > Craseonycteris > Craseonycteris thonglongyai. Next base: position 6,809 of record PVKE010009147.1, on the reverse strand, counting down.
TGACAGTTAGTATAGACATTTGCTAAATGCCTAATGTCTACAAAAATGATGTGAAAAATATAAAACAATAATTGTAAAATGATGACATTTATTTACTCTGACACCTACAATCTCTATTCCCACTAAAGAATTAAAAATTGAAAACTATCACACAAGCCATTCAAAACAACCAAACATAAGATAAATCTTTTTTCTTAAATTTTGACAAGCCATATAATCTCTATCAACATAATATATTGCTTTTTATTGTTAGAATAATTTCCATTCTATAGTTTTTTTTCAGCTGTAAGTCATTACCTTTTTATATCATTTAAACTATAGTCTGAAATAATTCTTTTCTCTAACATCATGTCATCAAGAGCACTTTGATACAATTTACACATAGCTTTCTGAAAATATTTTCCAAATCCTAGGTGTTATTTCAAACCCTCTTCATAATAATACTGTTTTATAACTCTTGGGGATAAAAGAAATAAGGCACATTTTCCTGAAGGGTAAATAAATAGAACCTTAAACCCCTAAAATCTTACATTATATATGATTATAAAAATTACATGGGAAAACCCCACATTTTATGTACACAGATCATAATTCTAATTACTAATGCATATAAACGCATATCTTCTGATGAATTGTCAACAGACCTGTGCCATCAAAACAGCTCTTCATGTAAACCAATGATCCTATGTCCTTACAATCATGTAAGAACTACTACAACGGCAATGTAGTTAGATATTTTTTCATCAATATTTTACTTGTGATCCTAATCCCTCTTAAAGTGAATACTAAACAAATATTTTTAAAGCAGCATTTTTTTTCCTTTTTAACAGACTTTATTTTTTAGTTTTAAATTTATAGAAAACATAAGCAGATAATACAGAGAATGTTCCCTACACAATTTTCCCTGTTATTACATCTTACAATAGTATAATACATTTCTTACAATTAATGAACTAATATTGATACATTATTATGAACTAAAAGATAGTTTGTTCAGATTTCCTCAGTTTTCACCTAATGTGCTTTTTCTGTTCCAGGATGCCACATTACATTTAATTGTTATGTGTCCTGTGATGTTGTGATTTATAATAAAAAATATACATATATTTCATCTTAGCCCCCCAGTTTCTGGCACAGAGCTCCTATAATCCCTGGAATATTTTAAGTGATGAAGGTGATAATGGTGTCTTTTGTTATGTTGATAAGGTGACTTTTGGAATGCCCCTAGATTATATAATGATGGGAACTGGTCCCCAGAAAAATTAACCATGTGGTTAGAGGGTTAAAACTTTCAGTCCTAACACCCTGACCTTCAGAAAGGGGACAGGGTTTAGAAGCTGAATCAATAATCCATAGCCAACAATTCGACCAATCATATCTATGTAATGAAGCCTCCATAAAAACACAAGAGGACAGGGTTCGGAGAGCTGTCAGGTTAGGGAACCAGAAGGTTTCCATGTATCACCACGTTGGGCCCCAATCTTCACAGGTAAGAAGCTCCTATGTTTGGGATCTCACCCTATGTATCTCTTCATCTAGTTGTTGAATAGTATATTTTAATATCCTTTGTAATAAATGGGTAATCTAGTGAGTAAAAGGGTTTCCTGAGTTGTGTGAGGAATTTTAGCAAATTAAGAGAACCAAGGAGGGATTCTGGGAACCTCTGATGTATAACCAGTCAGTCAGAGAAGTGCTGGTAACAATTTGGACTTAATAATTGATGTCCTTAGTTGGAGGGGGTTATGGAACCTTCAAGTTGTAGCAGGTAGCTCAGAAGCACAGGTAACAACCTCGGTTGCAACTGGAATCTGAAGTAGAGGGCTGTCTTGTGGTACTGAGGCCTTTACCTGTGGAATCTGATTCTATCTCTGGGTAGACAGTGTTACAATTGAGTTGAAATTCCAGATAGCCTGCTGTTGACCAAGAATTGCTTGTTGTTATGGGCAAGTAACCTGCCCCCACCCCACCCCACCCCACACACACATTGGAATTAAGTCCAGGGACCTAATCTATCTCCTTAGACTTTGCTTGGCTGGGACAGTTTCTCAGACTTGTTTTTGATGACCTTACCAATTTAAGGAGTACTGATCAGGTATATTTTAGAAAGCTCCTTCATCAGAATTGGTGTGTTATTTTTCTCATAATTACATTGAAGTCATGGTTTTAGGAGGAACCTTTTAGTTGTTGTTGTTGTTGTTGTTAATGTTTTGAGAGAGAGAAAGAGGGTGGGGGATTATTATTATTATTATTATTAATGTTTTGAGAGAGAGAAAGAGGGTGAGGGAGAAGGGCCCAGAGCAATTTCCACAGTTGTATATCATTAGTTGTGACATGGTTTCATTCCACACAGGTGGATGTGGGGCTGCGTAGAGTGGGAATGGAACTGGGAGCCTCCTGCATGGGAGGCAAGAAGCTTTGACATGATCCCAGCATTACCAGTTGCACCAGTTAAGTATATTGGTTTGCATGGGTTGGGGCCAGGATTTGACCCCCAAACCTCAAAGTTGCAAGGCACATGCTCAATCTGTTAAGCTATCCTGGAATCCCCCAAGGGTTTTAGGAAGAATCTTATGGAGGCAAAGTACCATTTTCATAATGGCATGCCAACTATGTAGTGCTGTCAGATTTCTCCACAGTAACGGTAACAGTATCCCCCCCCCTTTATCATACTGTAGTATCCTTTGGGAAAAAGTCACTATGCAAAGCCCACACATAAGAGCGGGAAGGCATTCCCCCTCCTTTAGGGTAGTGTACCGGTATATAATTTATTTAGATCAAACGACAATTTTTAATAAATAAATAGGTTTAATTCCAATAAAATAAAACAGAATTTACTATCAATTTGATCCTGCAATTTGATTTACTCTTACTAACCATATTTTTATTTTGACTTCTATTTCTCTAAAGCAATTGAGTAAATGAAAATGGGTACATTATTATTATTCTTTTTTGTCCAAAAGCACTTTGACAAAATAGTTTATTCTCTATCAAATCTCTAATAAATGAAATTTGCTTTGTAGCAAACATTATAGGGTTAAAGAGAAGCATATGTAGTGACAGAAAATTTTTCTTCATAATATATAAAATTATAAATATACTTCATAAATATACTTCAAATGCCCCATGATCAATAACTATTCTCAAAGATTTCCAATCAAACTTTCTTATGAATCACTGAATTGTATTTTAATCTTTTTATAAGGATAACATTTTTATGACATCTTTGATAAGATCTTTTTAGAGGAAGCCGGGATGGCTCAGTGGGTTAAGCATTCACTTTGCAGCCCCAGGGACTGAGGATCGAATCCCGGCCCCGGCCCATGCAGACCCATATGCTGAACTGGGGAGTTCCCCCAGTTCAATTCTCACTGGGATGAGACCCCGGCCCAGTTCCTACCCTGTGCAGCCCCACGCCCACCTGTGGAATGAAACTATGTGGAAAAAACAATGATGTGCAACTATGGAGACTGTTCTGGGCTCTCCCCCTTCTCTCTGTCTCTGTCTCTGTATCTCTCTCTATATAGTATATATAAAAAACAATAAAAATAAATCTTTAAAGATCTTTTTATTATATTTCTATAATTCATTTATATGTTCATATATTCCTTGCTTAATCTCCTCTGATATATACCTCTCTCCCCTTTCTTATTCCCTTGTCTCTCTCCCCTTTCTTCTTCCCTTATCTGTCTTTCACATACCCCCAAGATACATACAGATACTCACCCACTCACTTACTCACTCATTTCTGTTCTAATCAAAAAAGCTCAGAGCATGTCTCTGGGAATAGGTATATGCCGGTACCTGTCTTTACCATAGTCTACGAGCATGTTTTAAAATAGTTATTCATTTAACTCTACTTATTTATAATGTACAAAACACTGACAACAGAAGAAAAATAGAGCTTAATTTGATTTGTTTTAATTACACATAAAATCACTTCTATGTACCGGTAAATGTTTTTAAGAGGTATTTACACACAGAGGCTTTTTTTCCTTTAATACTTTCATAACCATATTTTAAATGCATACTTTTTGTTAATAACTTTCATATTCACATGAGCTAGGCAGTTTCCTAACAGATTTGATACTAGGACATAAATTTCAATCATGTTTAGTATTTGTCTAATTTTGCAAATTATAAGCATCTACCATAGGATGAGAGGCATCTTAGGCTGGTATTCAAGGCTACACTTATTAATAAACAAACAATTGTGTGAGAATAAATTCAAAGGCCTAAGGTAAGACCATCAAAGTATTTGTACATAAACCAGAACCAGGTAAACAGTAGCATCTCCTACTGTAAGTACATATAATACCTTTGTCATAAAGTATTTCTCCTAGAAGAATACTCGTACATTCTTTGGCTATAAGCCTGGTTCACTGTTATCAACAAGCTTCATTTAACACATTATTTTAACATTCTGATTTTCATATAGTTTATTTACTTTGTTATGATATCAAATATAAATATATGCTTTTCTATACAATTTTGTTACTCATAAATGTATCAAAGCATATCCTTTTTTGTTGCTGAATAGAATGATATGGGTTAGAGTAAAATGGTAATGTAGAAGCTGAAAAGCAAAAAGAACAGATTCCACTGTGAAATTCTGCCTAATAAAGCAACTCTACATTCTGCATTAAAGGCTAAAGTTTTTGTATTTTTAGCGAATATATTCATCTCCTGAGGAATAGTAAAGCCATTAATATAGAAAAGGAAAAATGAAAGATAAGCAAATCCATCTGCAACACTAGTTCAGTGTATGACCTATGGGCATTATATCTGTAAACTGTCAGGCAGGAGACAAGTCAGAACTAAATGATCTAGCTAACATAACAAAACCACAGGTATGCCTCTTAGAGGATTGAGTTTCTGTTCCTGGTGGTTAGAATAAAAGCTAGATTGAAAATGGTGCTGATTAACATTACATTCTAATCATTAAGAGTACAGCTTGCTCTATTGTAGAATAACAAAAACCTCATCATGCTTCTAAGCTCAAAATTAGCACATATAAATATATATTAGTGAATATAATTAAAAGGAAATTTAAAATACACTCAGAACCTCAGATCTACATCTGATAATAGGTATATATACTCAAGATCACAGAGTTGCAAAATTCTCTTCAAATTTCTTTCAACTGGGTATTGGATAACATTTCATACAAATAATCATTATAAGCTTTGGATGCTAGCTGTTGTATGAAATTAATCACATATTTTTAAATTGTGTCATGGAAGGGCTTATACTACATTTACCTAAACTCATAGTTACTTAAAAAAGCTTAAACTTGTATTCTGATTATAATATTCATTAATTGTATTAAACTATATATTCAAAATTAATTCAAATCTTTCTATTCTACATTCTGTTTTTGAAGTTAGATAGTAATAAATAATTTTTTTCATGTATTTTAACTACCTCATATATAAAGATAAATTATAACATATAGTTTACCCCTTCCTTTTCTAAAGCATGATCTTTTTAATAACTTTAATAAATTTGGTTCTAATTCTCCAGTGTTTGAGAAGGAACCTTCAAAGAACTAAGCAACTAAATCAAGAAAGGTATCCATGTAAGTTCCCATTAGGGTAACAAATACAAATACAGATTAGGATAGACTCACAAAATGGCCCTAACATTTACAAACTGGCTACTGTCTGGTTAGAAAAAACACTGGCTTTAATAATTACTAAATTTTAAAGGTACTCACTTGAAGTTTATCTTTGTTTCCTATAGGTATATTACTTTTTTTTCATAAAAACAGATTTTAAAAGGCTTTTAAAAGAATGGTCTAGAATTTACTTCAGATGAGTTCATTGAGAAGATTGTTCTCTAAGCAATTGTTCTAAAAATAGAAGTACAGAGTTATTTAGAAAACTGCACCACCAAGTTCCAATTCATGGAATATTATTCCTGGTTAATATTTTATGATGATACTTTCATTGATATACATCACTAGATTCATATATTTGAAAATAACAAGTTATCCTTTTCTTCAAATATATATACCTTTTATATTTATTTTATAGCAAAAGTTATAAAAGCTAGATTGAAAATGGTACTGATTACCATTACATTCTAATGTTATCTTATTTTTATTTTTGACTATTTAAAAACATATGAGAAGGAATAAAAATAATAACAGTATAGATTTTTTAATGTATAATTCCTAAGTAGTCTTTGCTTTTGAAAGGCAGATCTAGCCCCTTATTTTTCAGATACACTTAAATAGTATTCTCTAATTTTTTTTTTATATTAATTCCTGCTCATGGAATGCCTCCCCACCTTGGCCTTCACTGCGTTTTATTTAGATACAGTTTAAGCATTTATTACCTCTCCTAAAGTCTATTCTACCTACTACAGCCCACAGAAATATCTCTTTTCCTTGGGTATAATCTCATATTTATTTAGCTTATATCATCATTGCCTAGCATTACATTTGTTATTTTTCGTGAGTACATATTGACTCTTCAAATAGATCAGTGTTTTTCAAACTTTTAGTAGTTAACACTGATAGTTAAAAGGAAGAACATTTCAGGATGGGAAAACAGCACTGGAAACATCACATATGTGAGAGAAAATGTGGTGCATTCAAGCCATTCTTCTAGCAACATTTATTCCCCCATTCCACCAAGGTACCTTGGGCTTCCTTAAAGTCATACTTTTATATGTCATACTTTCATATGTCATACTTTCTTAACATACATGTCATACATGTTTAACATACTTCCAATGTGTCATACTTTCCTCTAGAAATTCAAATTTACTAAACCATTGTCCCCAATACCTCATCCAAAACCCACTTA
>PVKE010009146.1:0-45631 GCA_004027555.1 Craseonycteris thonglongyai | reverse complement strand
TATTTGAAATCCTGAGCAACATAAAAGATATATAAGGTCATAAGAAAAACTTTTACTAAAATTTAACAAAACAAGAAAATTATTACACAAGTTTTAAAGATTTATTTTTATTGATTTTTGACAGAGAGACAGACAGAAATAGAGAGAAGGGGGAGGGCCCAGAGCAGTCTCCATAGTTGACAGCATTAGTTTTCCATATAGTTTCACTCCACAGGTGGGCGCGGGGCTGTGCAGGGCAGGAACTGGGCCGGGGGCTCCCACATAGGCCCTGGCAAGAACTGAACTGGGGGCACACCCCAGTTCAGCATATGGGTCCTCATGGGCTGGAGCCGGGATTTGATCCCTGGTCTCCGGGGCTGCAAAGTGAGCGCTTAACCCGCTGAGCCATCCCAGCTTCCCCACACAAGTTTTAATAAGAACAAAAAATCTAAACCCTCAAACACTTAGATATAATCATATTGATAAATGAATGATTTTTCTGGATATTACTAAAATTGATTAAGTAAATTATACGTATAAAAGAAAAAGAAAAAAAAAAGCTTGAGAAGAAATGGACAGTTTTAAACATTTCCTTTCAAAAACCCTCCAAGACCAGATGGTTTGCCAAAGAATTATTTCAAAGTTGCAGAAAACAGGATTTCTATGTTATGTAAACCGTTCAGAAGCATAAGTAAAGTTTGTTTCTCCATTTACCTCTTAATGAACATTGTAAAAACCACAGGAACAGCAATTTCACTGCTAGAATCTACTAAGAGAAATGAAATATATATTTGCACAAAGACTTGTATGCAAATGTGCATAGTAGCATTATTCATAGTAGCCCCAAACTGGAAGCAATCCAAATGCCCATCACCTGTTGAGGAGATAAACAAAATGCAATATGCCCACACTAAAGAATTCATCAATATAAATGCTTTAAATATTTAAAAAATGAATTAAATATGTGCTATTATAACATGCTAAAACCATAGAACACCTCAAAAACATTACACTAGGTGAAAAAAATCTAACACAAAAATACTACATATGATTCCATTTCTATGAAATATCTAGAAAAAAACAAATTTATGGAGACAGAAAGGGAAGCTTTCTTATCAATGGTTGCCTGGGGATAGGAGTGGGAACAGGGATTAACAACAAATGTGCTCCAGTGAATTTTGTGGAGTTAAGGAGACTGTTCTAAAATTGGAATGTCCTAAAAATGTTTTCAATTGGAGATAGTTACATAACTCTAAAAATTTACTAAAAATCTCTGACTTGTGCACTTATGAGATTTTATGGTACATAAATTATACTTCACTAAAGCTGTTAAAAATAGCTAGTTATCAAACAAATACAAATAATACCACTAAGATGCTATTAACAGAGGTAAACATCTATCCAATTAGTAAGATTTTTTAAAAATTTAGTGTGGCAAAAATTGAGTTTGAAGGATACCATCATGCCTAGCAATTGGGATATAAACGGGTGCAATGCTTTTAGATAATAAAATAAGAACAGATGCTAAGAATTTTTAGATGTTAATAGGGTTTGACTTGTTAGTTCCATTTAAGGACTCTCTCCAGAAATAAAGTTGAGTTCTATAAAGGGATGTGCATTACAGAATTCTTTAAAATTTTAACTACCAATAAGAACAACCTAAATATCCAACATTAGGGGATGGGTATATAAATCACAGTACACCAAACAATGCAATTCATGTAGATGATAAAAATAATATTTTCAAAGACTACTTAAGGGTACAGAAGAATGCTAAAGAAATAATGTAAAATGGAAAAGTAGGGTCTAAATTCTGTATACATATGAATCCAAAGTGAAAAAGGAAGTACCTATTTATGATTAGTAAGGCCTAAGCCAAATGTTAACAGTTATTGTCTGGGTGATGTAGTTATGAATCATGTAATTTCCTTCTTAATACTTTTTGTTTTATTTTATCTAAACTCTTGACAATGACCATATTGTGTTGCTTTATCATTTACAAATCAGAAATTCTACTGGAAAACTGTAACTAGTATAAAAAATAAGAAAAATGAATAGAAAGGAAATGAATAACATCTCTCTTCATCTATACCAAATGCAGCTTTCAAATAGGAAATAAAAAGTCTACATAACAAACCTGACTAGTTGAGCTGCCATTAGGCAAGGCAGTTGATGTGAACTCTACTCTACTTCGCCTTCTTCCCATTTCAAGGGAGGCTTAGGGGCAACTGAGTCAACTTGGTGTGTGGGGGGATTCTTTCTGGCAGTCGTGGATCTTTAGGACTGAGAAGCACTTTCCCACCGTTTAGAAAGGGCCTCTGACAACCTAGCCCTCCAGTGGTCCACAATTTGGCCTCCTGTTTCCACTGCTGCTGTCTTATTGTATATAACCAAAGGACCTACGTTTCAAAATATCATATATGTGGAAGAGAAACTCCATCAACCAATAGCCATCCACAGTAGCTCCCGTGCCCATGAGGCCAGAAGCTCTAGACCCTGAAACATCAAAATTCTCCTTCTGGGTTCCTCTTTACTTTGAAAATTCCGTTTTTTTGTATATGTAACCGAAGTGTGTGAGTTGAGTCAAGTTGGCCAATGGGAACCAGAGGGGCAAATAGCGAAGCCTCAGGAGGAGAACGTAGGAGATAGCAACTTCTGAGCAAAGTCCAACATGAAGCAGCTTTGGAGCTAATGAGTAGGATGTGCCAAGCCATCCTTCTCTGAAGTCATGCTATTAGCTGCTCCACAAACATTTTCCAACCTAAGTTTTTAAATAATTAAACAAATGAAAAAGAAGCTAGATTCTCGTATAAAAGCTGCTAGGGCTTTGGTCTTTGTTACTAATAAACTTATACCTGCCCCCACCGCCCAACTCGACAAGAGTGTGGGAGAAGCCAACTGGTAACGAGGTTTTGCTGCCCTGATGAGTGTGCTCATTAGGGAAGCCACTTGGTTTGAAGACCCAGCCCAGCCAATCTGATTGCAGATTTTATTGAAATAATTTTATAAACAAGTCTTCAGACGAGGTTTAGTCCTGATGAATCCTTTGAGCTCATTACCATCCTCAGGAAGAAATTTCAAGAGATAAAAATAAAAGTCTAGGAATTTAAACAACACTTTCACCTTAGGCAAAACAGTCTCCTTGTGCTTTAGATTTCTCCATCTGTAAAACAAGAATAATGATATTTTCCTCCCCAGCTCATTAGAAGAGCTAATGCAAAGTTCTGGAGAGTGTTCTTGGCAGTTGGGAAAGAAGGTAACACATAAACTTGATTATTTTTAATAGCATGAAGAACATAACGGTGATAAATAGGTGTGTGATCTCTCTTAGGACAGGGTGAAAACAGTGCAAAGAAGAGGCATACATCGGTGTGATAAATCAGCAGAATATCGTAGAAATTCACCCGGCTTCAATGGAAAACTGCTCTTCCGTATTTTCTTTGATATCAAGGAGTTTTTAGTTCAGGGACATTTCACCAAAGATCATTAAATGTATTTGTTGCGGCTCCTATGACAGAATCAGAGTGACCTTCGGAAGAGGTTCGTGTCGAAAAGCACTCGAGTAGCTGTCGCATATCCCCAGTGGTGGGAACAAGGTCGGAGCAGCTTGTCTCCTCTGTCCCTCACCAGGTGTCCAAGTCCAAAGGCAGAAGGCATTACAATCCCTGTTGACCATGAACTGCACACACTGTGTAAGCTCCACAGCAAAGGACTGTGCCTGAATTTCACGCTAACACCACAGAGCCAAACTCAAGAGTCTGCACAGAAGCCTCGTGTTGAGAAAGCGTGAAAAAGCTGGATGGCGCTCAGGAATGATCGGCATATCCCTTTCAGGCGTAAGTGACAGCATCTTCTGCTTCCACCCGGTTTCTTATTTTTGCATCAAACACCAATAGTAAGTGAAGAAATGTAATTCAATAGCAGAGCTTCACATTCCTGAGATTAGATGAAAGGGATCCTTAGCACTGAGACACAAAGACTTGGGGGGTTGGGGGGGGTGGGTGGGGGTGGGGAGGGGAGAGGCAGAGACTAAAGGAGTGGTAAAAAGCAAACTTCAGCTGGAAAATCTCATACATCCAAGCGGCTGATTTGAAGCTTCTCAGAGTCGCCTGGAGCATCTGAGTATGTTACCCTGGGTTCAGCTACTCCCTGTCCTATTAGATATTTCATATAAATAATTCAAAAGTTACTGGCTACAAAGGCTGGGTTCAAATGGATTGGAGAGGCACAAGGGTCACCGGTTTTTGGGCTGAGAGGCTTAATGAGAGGGTGGCTGTCTTGATGCATTGAGCGATGGTGATGCCCTCCTTAGACTCGAGTCTAAGGACAGTATCATTTCCCAAGGCTCTGTGCCCACCTCACTCGCTTCCGGGCTCAGTATTTCACTTGCTTATTTGATTCTCCTTTTTCAATTTGCGGCTGCCGTGGGCACATATGAAGAGATTCACACTTGCCTTCTAGAAGGTGGAGTGCCTTGTGGGACCCTACGCTTCAGCCTCTCCTTGGACACAAAGAAGCTGGGGGTGTTTAAGATAACAGCATCGCGGAGTGCGAACGGCCCCACAGGAGCCAGAGGAACCTATGAGATCATTTGGAAAAGCTTGTGAATTCACTGCCATTTGCCTACTTGGCGTTGGATGAAAAGCAAATCTTAAAGCTGCTCAAAATGTGTCTGATTCATCTGTAACTGAGAATGAGACCAATCAGGGATAAGAAGTGAGTAAAATCCTTGTGATCACAGAGCCAAGAGAGCCTATTTTAAAGCACTTAATGTATTTTTTTCTTAAAGATATATACACCAACTGTAATTAAGCTCTCCCTTTCCTTAAGATCTTGGCAAGATGTTAAAAAAGAGATAGAGGGAGAGAGTCGACTTGCCAAGTGGATTTTTCTAAGCATTCTCAGCCCTAATTAAAAGTCCTTTGTGCAAGGCCAACCAGCAATCAGATTCCTAATTAGAGTCGAGCAAACTGCCGCGCTGAACTGTGGGTTTGGTTTCTCTGAACCCAGGAATCGGGAGAAATTCTGTCTGGTCATCTCAAAGGGGCCATTTTGGGGAGGATTATACACCAGAGTTCTGAAGGGTGTGTATATACGATGTCCTTGACACAACCTTGCTCCTGCTGGGTCGCCTCCTTTTTTGTCTTGAAATGGCTCAGTGCAATGCTATACATTGTGTTGTCACCTCTGTTTCATTTGTCAGTTACAGTATTACCAGGAGTTGTGCCTTTTAAAACACCTGTCCTCAGGAGCTGCGATTGTGTGACTTGAGATTTAAGTATATTGAATGGTGTTATTTCATGGTTCATGTCGAGGTAAAGGAGCCTTGGGAATCAAGATAGTAAACACTCACACAGTGCTTACCCCATGCCCCACATAGCTCTAAAAGCCCTGTACAGACGAACTCACTTAACCTGAGGAGGACCCCACAAGGTACATTCGATTGTTTTTCCCATTTCACAGGGAGGAAACTGAGGCACAGAGTAGTTAAGTAACGGACTCAAAGTCTCATAAGTAAGTGATGGAGCCAGGATTTGCCTGCCATCAGTCCAGTTCTAGAGTCTGTGCTTGTTTCCCCCACCTGCCTCCTCTCCAGCCTCGAGCAGAGGAGACCCCAATCCCCTGGCCTCATGCCACCCTCCTAGACGCCCCCACCTTCAGCTTTCTTCCTGATTACTAGACAGGGCTTTCCAAGATCCACATTTTAAATTGAGCCCTTCTGAAATGTAGGCCTTGAATAAAGAGATTATACTGGAATGTAAAAAGGAAGAACGTTGCTATTCTTCATTCCCAGGGCTGTGTGAAAGAAGCAACAATGGCATTGTTGTCTCACCCATGTGGAGGCGAAACACACACAGCCACAGCACCCGAGGGGGCTGCCACAGAAATTAATGCACACGCTAGGCTTAGCTCATCTCCCACATAACGCCGTGTTTCTCCGTTTGCTTATCAGAAATGTATGCGTCCTGAAACCGGGAGGACATTCTTGTGATTATATAATTTACATTTCCTCATGTTTTCATTTGGATCAGATTCATGAGTGTGAAAAGGTAAAGGCTCCTAATAGGCTTTCTCCCAATTCCTGTCTGATAGTCTTAAAAAGAGTTAAATTGTAGGGGAAGCCGGGATGGCTCAGCGGGTTGAGTGCTCACGTTCCTGCCCCAGGGACCAAGGATTGAATCCTGGCCCCAGCCCAGGCCCACGCTGAACTGGGGTGTGCTTCCCACGTGGGAGGCCCCCAGTTAGATTCTTGCCCCTCACCCCCACACCGCCCTGGTTCAACCCCTGGCTTGAGGGGGCATGCCTCCCATGCAGGAGGCTCTCCGCCCACCTGGGTAGAACGAAACCATGTGTCCACCTGTGTGGAGTGAATCCATGTCAAAAACTGAGGACATACAACTATGGAGACTGCTCTGGGCCCTCCACCTTCTCTCTGTCTCTCTCTCCGTCAAAAACAATAAAATAAATCTTTTTTAAAAAGTTATATTTTATCTACAGGCTTTTGCTATCAGTTAAAAATAGTAGATGTAAATATGATAATGTCAAACTCTCTAAATCAAGCGTATCCAGCCCATGTCCCACCCAGGCTGCACGCGGCCCAGGACGGCTTTGAATGCAGCGCAACGCAAATTCGTAAACGTTCTTAAAAGGTTTTGTGATTTTTTTTGGGGTGTGTGTGGGGGGGGGGGGGGGGGAGGCTTTTCAGTTGTCATTAGTGTTAGTGTATTTTATGTGTGGCCCAAAACTATTTTTCTTCCAGTGTGGCCCAGGGAAGCCAAATGGTTGGACACCTCTGTATGTTATACAGCTGAGTTCCTCATATTGCAAAATAAAGACTTTCCATGTAACCCAGGGAGTGGGCTGTTTACAAGGTGTCTTTGGGGGGCGGCCCAGCCTGATGAGGAGATGACAGCACGAGAACAATGGAAGAGGAAGGAAGGCAGAGATACCAGCAGGCCTGGGAATGGCATAGGGAGAGAGAAATGAGGCTAGAGGGAGAATCAAGGCAAGAGTGAGAGGCTGTAGCGACTGGCTTTCTTCTCGGAGCCACAGGAATACACAGTGGCTCTTACGAGAGAGGAAAACAAAAGGACTGTGTACAGATGAGTGTGTCTATGCTGCTGGGTTGTATTTCCTTTCATTGCTGAGAAGGTTCTACTCGGAATGACGCGGAACTGGTGCTGGAGCTCCTGCGTCCAGCTTCTCTGGGAGGTGCTCAGACATTGCAGTCAGATCTGTTCAGAAATCTCAGCAGGGAAGGTCAGAAAAGGGGGAAAACCATAGATCTGCTGGTGGTTCTGCCCTTTCCACCTTGTGTTGTATTGTTTATATGCCTACATCTCTCACTTGCTCATAAATTAGAGCACAAGAGTGGGGCTTTAATTCAAATTTACATCTTCATTGCATGGTACATAGTTGACCCTCAGTGTCGTTTGCATATGACTGGGGGTGTACAGTTTCAACCACACTGCCCTATTAGGAAACAAGCACTTAATAAATGTTCATTGATTGAATAAAGTTCCCATACACTAGCAAGTGACATGTTCAGATGTTTAAGTTCTGAAAAATGAAAAGCAAACCGGGTAGGAAGTCCAAGATCTGAATCACAGATGTAGGACCTCCCAGAGGAAAGAATGAAGGGGAAAATTAAATGCTTGAGAATGATGAACAAATTTACTGCTGATATATTAAGGAACAAGACAGTGCCAAGCATTTCTGGATGCCTCCGTCTGCATCTACCTCCCCAAGGTTGGGTTTCTCTCCTTTCTGAAAAATCACTGAGACGTCTCAGCATTTCCAAAGCAAGTCTGAGGAACGGGCCAGATGCCACAACCATAGCTGAACAACAGCAAACAGTTTCTATTCGTGTGAGTGATGCTGTGTTAATTTATATGACCCTCAGGCAATATATAAAGATAAGTATGTATATGTGTGTGTGCGTATATATATATATATATATATATATATATATATATATGATCTAAGTTACAGAAAAATGAAATTGCCTGATTAAATTAAGAAATAGTGTTCATAACCATAGACTGATGAGATTTTAAGATTAGTTTGTGTTGGTGTTTATTCTTTTTTCCTGTTAAAACATTCTTCAAAGATACCATCAGACACACCAATCCAACCTGGAAGATACCGTGTTACTTTTCTATCCCAGCTTAAGTGCCAGTTATATGCCAGCCGCTTCTTCCGTTCCTTTACTCACTGACAAGTAGAGTTGACTTTTCCGAGTTAGTACATAAATGACTTCTTCTCATGTGTGTTCGGAACACTTTGTTCCATGACTGCCAAATATTTTTCGAAACAGCTTTGTCGCATGCTCCTCTTTTGGGAGGGACACTCAGATGTTTAGTAGGTCAACTTTTTTCCCTGGATGTCAGGATAGGTGTAAATATCCTCCAACCAAAGGCAAACCATGTTTCATGGCTGAATGTTTTTCATGAACCAGGGATGTTAATTTTGCAAAAAAATAGGATAAGTGACATTCTTCCAAAAATGTGTTTTGAGATCATTGAGTTGAAACTGCTGTCAGAGCATAAAGCCTGGACAGAAGGGATTATACACATATCGTCCCTGGATTCTTTTGGGCTCTACTCTTCCACTTATAGTTGTGTTGGTGAAGAGCCAGCATCAAACGTGAGTGGATTTACTAAAGATAGCCAGCATTTATTTCGGATTTGCTCTGTCCTTGCACTGACCAGCACTAAACACTTTTCACGGATTATCTCCTTTACTCCTAAACAATAATCTTATGGGCAAAGTTCTAGTAGTAGTCTCATTTCACTAAGGAAGCTGAGCCTTAGAAATACTAAGAAACTTGCCTAAGTTAAGTGTCAAGTAAGTGTCCTTATTCACTCTGCAATCAAGCTCCTACAGAAGGGATTTGCATAATACGTGCATAACATTTTATGGTTTGTTAACCTTCATTTAATTTTCCTCTCACCTTCTCCTGTGGGGACTGGTGGCATTGTTTTTACTTTGCGGATGAGAAAACAGAAGCTCTGAGAAGTTCTGTGGCTCACTTTGCTGTTCTTAGGTGGAGAGGAGTCCAAAGATAAGTTAACTAGAGAAGCTCTGTGGAAGGTGGCTGAACTTCTTGTCCAGGACAAGTTGCCTTAGCAAGACGGAGAACAAAGAGCACTGAGCCAAGAGTCCCTGGCTTCTCCACCTGCCATGTAACGCAGAGTCCTCTCTTTCTGCACTGGTAATATGTCTGGTTCTCAGGGCTCTTTTGAGCATGAAGTGAGTTGTCTATTGCCATGCAAAGGTAAGTTATGAATAATGTTATTAAACAACCACTCTTCAGCTTGTTCTGGAAGCAGCTCCATTTAGAACATCAACTTAATCTGTGCCTTTCTCCCCCCTGTTTTGGTAAGGTAATGGAATAGAGCAGCATGGTTGGAATGAATTTAAAGAACTTTTCTTTCATTTCTCCAATTTCTTGTATTTTTTTAATTGAGGTATCATTGACCTATAACATTATTAGTTTCAAGTACACAACATAATAATTCCACATTTGTATGTATTGCAAACTGATCACCTCAGTAAGTCTAGTTACCATCCAGTGTCCTACATAATTACAGTATTTGTGTGTGTGTGTGTGTGTGATGAGAGCTCTTCAGATCTTAGCAACTTTCAAATATGCAGTACAGTGTTATTAACCATAGCAGCCATGGTGTACATTACATTCCCATGACATTTATAACTAGAAGTTTGTACATTTTGACCCTCTTCACCCATTTTTCCCACCACCCACCATCCCTCTACCTGCCTTTTGCAACCATCAATCTGTTCTCTGTATCTATGTTTGGTGTTTTCTTTTTGTTTGTTTGTTTTTCAGATTATACATGTCAGTGAGATCATATGCTATTTGTCTTTCTCCATCTGACTTATTTCACTTAGAGTAATGCCCTCAGGGTTCATCCATGTTTGTTGCAAATGGCAAGATTTCATTATTTTTTACAATTGCAATATATATATCTCAATCTCACATTTTATTTATTTCATTTCTCAATGGACACTTACATTGTTTCCATATCTTGGCTATTGTAAATGATGGTGCAGTGAACATTGAGGTGCAGATATATGTTCCAGTTTGTGGTTTTGTTTCCTTTGGATAAATGCACAGAAGTGAAATTGTTGGATCTATGATGCTTCTATTTTTAGTTTTATGAGGAACTTCTATACTGGTTTCCATAATTGTCGCACCAATTTACATCTCTGTTACCAGGCCACAAGGGTTCCCTTTTCTCCACATCCTCACAAACACTTGTTATTTTTGCCCTTTTGGTAATAGACATACCAACAGGTGTGAGGTGATATCTCACTGTGGTGTTGATTTGCATTTTCCTGATGATTAGTGATGTTGAACATCTTTTCATGTACCTGTTGGCCACCTGTGTGTCTTCTTTGGAAAGATGTCTATTCAGGTCCTCTACCCACTTTTTAAATTGGATTCTTTTTTTTTGCTAGTGAGTTGTATGAGTTCTTTATGTATTTTGGATATTAACTCCTTATCAGATATATGATTTGCAAATATTTTCTCTCACAGGGTGGGTTGCCTTTTGACTTTGTTGATGGTTTCATTTCTCCAGTTTATATTTCCATCATATTGGTCCCCACTTATGGGGGAATAAAAATTACTTGATTGGGAAGAGAAGAAAGAGAAAGGAGCTCAAAAAGAGCTGGCCATATATTAATACAATAAATTCTTTTTAAGAAGAAATTGATACAAGTATTTAAAGTGTTTCAATCTACCAGCCTTGGAGAAAAAAGTTATTTTTTCCTGGTTAAAGAACAAAAGCATCTTGTGGTTATAATGTGTTCATAGGGAAAATATCTTTCAGGCACACTTTTTAAAAAATTAAGCAAAAATAAGCTCAGAGGTTTATTTGCTTTAAACTTTATTGATAGAAATAACTCTCTGGTGGGCGTTTTCGTATATTCATCCTGAAGACATTGGGACGTCTGGTGATGCAAGATGAGCCTGTGAGTGGCTGGCTGGTGACAGTGGGTGGTCTGCTTCTTGGTTCTCCTCCCTAGAACAGCATTCTGCTTCTTTGCTTTTGTTTTTCCCCTGGATTCCATAGCAAAAGGCTTCCAGCTTGGGGGTGGGGTGGGGTGGGGTGGGGGGAGAGTTTTTAGCCCACATTTACTGCTGTTTTTTTCACTAATAACACCACGTCCATGTGAGCTCAAGGTACCAGAAAGCTTAATAAAATTTAGCATTTTGGTTTTTGATAACCAGCCAGTTCACATGCTGAGTAAGCAAGGTTCCTCTTCTCTAAGGAGTCAAGGTAAATCCTTAAGCCAATGCTCAACACAGTATTATAGAAGCTTCAGAGAACGGAGTGACACAAAATACACAGCGAAAGACTCGGCGTGCTATAAGTAGCAGGCGTGTACTGGTCAAGGAATTAGATTACTCAACGTGGTGACTCATTCAACAACTATGTAGTGTTTGCGGTTGAAGAGAAACCTTTGCCAGAGAATGACTAAAATCTATTGGCAGCGTCTTTAAAGGAATCATGACTGGGCCTAAACCAGTGAATACGCAAGTGTACTTTTTTTCTTCGTCTTTTACTGATTCAAGACCCAGAGTAAGAAGTAAGAAAACACCATTCTTGTTGACGTCTGCTGTTACAGCATGGTCTCTGGGGCATTCCCCACAACCGCTCACAATAGGGCCGAGTCCAGACACATCGCTGTCTTTGGGCATGATCACGTAGAGTGTGTGTGTGTGTGTGTGTGTGTGTGTGTGCGTGCGTGTGTGTGTGTGTGTGTGTAGTGAACAGAATGAACAAATTTGACTTAACTCAAATTGTGAAAGACATTTGGTCTTGATAATTTAAAGAAAAACCCAGAGAAGACAATTTCCAAATTTGGGTATTGTTTTAGTTTTCTGGGGCTGATATAACAAAGCACTACAACTGGAGTGGCTTAAACAGCACACAATTTATTGTCTCACAGTTCTGGAGGCTGGATGTTGGCAGGGTTGGTTGCTTCTGAGGGCTGTGAGGAAGGCTCTGCTTCCCTCCTCCCTCTCAGCTCCTGGCAGTTGATTGGCAAACTGGTATTCCTTCACTTGTAGGAGCATCACCCAGATCTCTGCCTTTACCTTCAATAGTGTTCTCCCTGCTGTATCTGTCTCCAAATTTCTCCTTTTTATAAGGACACTAGTCCTATTGGATTAGGGGCCTACCCTGCTGCAGTATGATGTCATCTTTACTAATTACATCTACAATGACTCGATCTCCAAATAAGATCACATTCTGAGATACAGGGGAGAGGGTGTAGGACTTCAACGTAAGAATTCAGAGGAGGAAGACAAAATTCAACCCATATCTCTGCTTCTCTATTTGCCACAGCTAATTTACTACAAGTGTAATGGATTCATTTAAAATTCTGTGGTAGTATTAATCTCTTCATTGAGTGCAGAAGAAAAGCTCCGAGGTTTAAAGGAGTTTAAATATGTTTCATATGTACTTAAGGAGCAATTATTTTAAACTGAAAGAGACTCTCTAACCCAAAACAGGGCAATTCAATTAAACAAATATATTTTTGAATTATCTGGGTACAGTGCTGTGTAAATACATTTGCATTTATGAATGGATCCAACTGCCACAGAAACATCCCCCATAAACAGTAGTGCAAAACATGAAATTTTAGTTTAACAAAATTGTTGTAGTAGAAGACAAATTTTGTACCTAAAAGTTCAAGACTTCAAGACTCATTTTGAGGTTTTGCCCAAGGAGCTTTTTTTTTTCTTCTTCACAACAATCCTTGAAAAGGGAGTGTGCACCTGTGTGAGCACCTTCATGTACACTCACTCTGAGTGCAGTGTGCACATGACTCAGTACTGTTTCCAACACTTAGAAATCAGAGTGAACATAGGCAGGCAGTCAAGGGAGAAAGTGACACCTGAGTCACCATAGTTAAAGAACAAGATAGCAAAAACGTAAACCCAGGAATAAATGGAGGTCTAGGTAAGTTCTAAGTCCCAGGAAGGTGTCAGACTTCCCAAGTGAGGACTCTTATCTCTGACTCCAAGCACAAAAGAAGAGCATATTGGTCTTGAAAGTACCTGACTGGGCAACGTCATAACTTATCCCTTGAGTAGGGACACATTTCTCTCTTTCCATGAGCTCTGCACATCCATATGTGAAGTCACAGCCTGTCTTCTGGTTGGATTAGAGGCTCAGTGAAGAAAGGTTGGTGTTCCTTTTTTTTTTTTTTTTTTAAAGAGAGAGAGACAGAGAGAAGGGGTGGGCCCAGAGCAGTCTCTATAGTTGCATGTCATTAGTTTTCTGCATATTCATTCCACAAGTGGGAGTGGGGTTGCACAGGGCAGGGACTGAGCTGGGGGCTTCCCGCATGGGAAGCTAGCTCCAGCAAGAACTGAACTGGGGGTACATCCCAGTTCAGCATGTGGGTACATATGGGCCTGGGCCAGGATTCAATCCTCAGACCTCAGGGCTGCAAACGAGCGCTCAACCTGCTGAGCCATCCCTGCTTCCCAAGTTGGCATTTTTAAGACATCCAGTAGATGGAATCACTTGTGAGGTGAGTTCAAGCACTAAAATTGAGTCTCTGACCTTTCTTTGCAAGGGCTTTTTTTGCTGGGGCCTGGACCCAAACAGTCTACCATAGCTAAAGACCTCTATGTTTATGTCTCTGTTCCTGCAGGGAGATGAATGGTTATATGAGAAGATTCATTCATGAGGACCATGGCTACTCTCTTATTGTCAGTTATAATAGCTTATTACTTTAATATCTTTTTAGATCATTATAGTGCGATGTATATAGCAAATTCATATAAGCGTAGCTGGATATGCCTTTTTCAAGTGGGCTGGAGACTTAGAATCATAAAATTTTATAGCAGAAAGTGACCTTGGAAATAATTTAGTTCAATTCTTCATTTTACAGATAAGGAAATTAAGTTCTATAGAGGTTAAGTCACTCGTCAAAGGTCAGCAACCAAGAAGTGACAGAACCAGGGTTTAAGCCCATTTCCTGACCTTCCTTTCTCTACTGAAACTATCATATAGGATAATCCCAGAGCCGGGTTGTAAACTAACAAAGAACTATCTTACAACAGGCCCACAAATAGAATCCTGTCCAGTGAATTAAGCCATTTGTTTTCTTTCTTTGTGGGCATTGGTTTCTGGTAGATATATTCAAAGCAGATGCTAATACCTCTATTTAATTTGTGGGCAATTCTAAATTTTCAAAAAAATAAAAAGGCTGCCTAAAGGACAGAAGAAGCAAATGTGAATTATTTGTGAAAAGGATAAAAGAAAGGTAGATCCTCATAAGTACCCCATCCTTCCTTTTTTCCACATTGTCCTCCTCAAAGGACATTATCAAATATTTATGTGATATGAACAGGTGCCAATATCAACAAATCGTATATTCCATACTCTCTCATTAAGATTTAGCTTACCAACAGAAAGAATATAGAGCTTATTTTAGACTTCTACCACCCACCCCGAAGTAGTTTCATGTAGTTCTCTTTGATTAATTCTGAGCTCTTTAAAGCATATGCCCCAAATATTCTGTGTCATCGAAGAAGAACCTCTATTTCCTACTGCAGAGATTTAGTGCTGCTTCTGCCAGAAGTTGGTGAAGTGTTCTGTTGGCAAGCACTGTGGGGCTGAGTTCTAAAAGAAATTAATGTGAATGTATTTGGCGGATTTTAAGAGCTTGACCTCTGAGGGTGTGAGCGGCTGGGCCGGGAGGCAGAGGCAGGCCATACACCACTGAATTAAAACGAAGCCCTGGCATCACTCAGGGAAGCCTTCCCACACCTGCTTCTCATTTCCTCTAGTTATTTCTGGTAATGAAAATTGGAACCGTTGCTATGTATTTTGGGGTCTAGAAGGTCTATACATTTTTCTTTCATACAATATGCTTGTGATTAAGTCTATGTCTCTGTCTACAAAAAGACGAGACCTGAGTTTCCTGGAAGACTAAAGAAAAAAAATCTTAAAGAGTATTTTCTTAAAAATAGGCATTTTCTTCTCAATTCCATCTGGAAGGCTCTGCCATACTGCGACCTGCCTATCTGGCTGCTGACATTTTCATCTACCATGCTCTTCTCCTTTCTGCACGCTGACTGTGCCCGTCATTAGGGACTTGGTTGGCACCGTGGGACAGTAATATGGGCTTATTTTAAAGAAGCTGAAGGATTTCTCAGGTAAATTGAAAGCATTTGAATGGGACAGCAGCCCTTCCCAAATTCATTTTTCACTTGGGGTTTTTACTCTCCAATCATCTCCTAGACATGCCTGATGTCTGTATCGAAAAAAGAAAAAAGAAAGAAAGAAAAAGAAAAGGAAAGGGAGGGGGTTGGGGGGAGGGGACATGTGGCTTAAAAATATCAATTAGAATCTTCCTTAGGGAGCTCTTAGCATAATTGTGATGAATTTAGGGCTGGAATTTGGCCCAGTCCCAAATCATTCCTTAGGTGTTCCTGGCTGTTTTTTTCACATTGCTAGGGACAGCCCTCCCCCCTTCTTATCATTGTCTGCCTTCAGTTGATATTCTGAAGTACAGCTGTACTAATGACGACTCCCCCTCTCCTCTGGTAGCTACTTGGAATCTCAGAGCTGAGGAGTAATAACATGATATATATTCAAATGCACATATGCATGAGCCACTGTGTTCTGTCTTTGCATTTGCCTGCGCTTCTGCTGTGTGAGGGTTTGCCATACGAGACAGTCAGCCTCCTGCCCCTCCCTGCCATGTGATGTCTATATATTTATGAGGAGGAGAGAGAGGAGCCCTTGGATATATGAATCTGCTTGCAATTTCCTAATGGAATCTGGCAGAAGTGCTTTGCAATAGGACAAGTTCCAGTAATAAATGTGTTCGTGAAAGTGCTTTCCCCTCTTGCCTGTCACCCATTTGCCCTTCAGAGCATTGAAAAGATTAATCATGGAATGAACCGGAGTCTCCTGCCGGTCAGCAAAGCATAATACTCTGCTGAACAAGGGGATACTCTTATAATTTTGTTTCTTTTTTAACTGGGCCTATCATGGGGGAAGAGTCCAAGTGATCAAGATCTGAAGGGGAGATCTTTTTATCAGCTGACTGGGCTTCAGGACTGCTGTTTTGGAAGTGAAGTGCTAGGAATGTTCTTTAAGGGGAGAAACTGAAGTTTCCAATAGGATTAGAGGTGAAGGGGCTTGAAAAGTAGCCGTCTCTTCCCTGTAGGAGTTGCTGCTTTGTTAGGAGGACATTCTGAGATAAGGAGCCCTCACTATTCAGAAATGGCTTCTTTGCCTCTATTAATGCCTTTTGCTGAATGGATCATTTAAATCACGGGTCTTATAGAAAATTTTTGTAAAAGTGCCCCTGTCCTATTCTCAAGAACGTGTCTACCCTCTATCACGGCCTCAGCATCGCAAGGGCAATAGGGGTAAATGGAATGCTAGTGAGGAGATTTATGGTGGTTAGAGAGGCCAACATATGGAATCCACAAACCTTGGAAATGTCTAATTCTCTGCATGCAGACCTTTTAACTGAAACTTTATCTACCCAAGGTCCACGTCCTCAAGCAAATGGAAAAGAAGTTGCTTACTTGAGGAAGCTTTTGCCCCATTCACCTGGGATAATAATGTCCTTTGATCACACATATCTCATTTTGCAAACACTCCATGGAATGGAATGCTGCAATGTATCTACACAGCCTTGGGCAGAAAGGGGCAGGAGAAAATATTTCTAAGGAGCAAACTGATCTTTCATATTCTTTAAAAGGACAATTTTTTGGTCCTTTTTTCCCCCTCTTTAAATACAACCTTCAGCTGTGTCTGAACAATTGCTAATAGATACGAAGCTAAATGAGGATTATATTTGTTCAGAGTTTACCCGAGGGGCAGAATTAAAGTAGAAGTTCTTTTGCTACGGACACTTTCAAAGGATTTTAATATTCGACATGACCTCTGTCATTCTCCTCACGTGGCCGTCTTGCCCTAGGCAACACGTATGAAATAAATGCGAGAGTTAAGCATCTGTTGTGGCAATATTCCGGGCGTCTTAGGGAAGGATTCTGGGAGCTCCAGCAAAGGCTATCAAGCCTAGCAGATGGCAGGATGGCTCCAGGAACAGACTGGTGATTCTGGAGTTGGTTTGCATAAAACAGGCTAAAAATGGGGCCAGGGTGGGATGGGGAGAGGTAGTCACCTTCTAGCATTCAGAAGCTTCTCCATAGACTAAGCTTTGAAAGACTCCGCAGGTGTGACACCATCCCATGTCTCTGCCTCCTAAAAGGACAATGACCTGAGTGGCTTCCTTGTTGGGGGTTGGAGGCCAGGAATGGCATCTTTGCAAATGGCTAAAAATGTGAACCAAAAGAAGATAAAATTATGTCTGACATTTATTAATAGTATTGTTTAAATCCTCTACATTTTTAAGGATTTTTGTTTGTTTGTTTAGTTACATTATCAGTTGCTATGGGAAGGGTTGTTAAACTCTTCAACTATGGTTATAGAATGGTCTGTTTTTCCCTTTGTCTATTTTCTTTCATGTATTTTAAGCTCTGTTATTAGGTTCATGTACATTTATGATTGTTATGACTTTCTGTTGAATTATGAAAAGTCCCTCTTTTCCTCTGGGAAACTCTTTATAATGAAGTCGAATTTATCTGGTATTATTATTGCCACTCCAGGCTTCTCATCCTTATTGTTTGCATGACATATAGTTTCCCATCCAGTTCATTTCAACCTATCTGAAGCTTTATATTTAAAGCAGGCAAGTCCAACCTGCTGCCCAGGAAGGTTTGAATGTGGCCCAAAGCAAATTATTAAACCATTATGAGATTTTTATTGCAACCTTTTTTTTTTTCTTTTCTTTTAGCTCATCAAGTACCATTGGTGAACGTTTTGTGTGGCCCAAGACAATTCTTCCAATGTGGCCCAGGAAGCCAGAAGATTGGACACTGCTGATTTAAAGTATATCCCTCATAGGCAATACATAGTTGGGTTTTACTTTTTATCCATTCTAACCATCTGTACCTTAAAGTGTCTAATCCACTTTTAACTAAATGGTTTAATCCATTTAATGTATTATAACTATGGACAGATATTGGTCCACCATTTTCCTATTCATTTTCTATTGGTACCAGTTATTGTTGTGTACCGTTAAGAACAATGACCTGAAACTCGGAAATCAGGGAAGATGTTTGTGTGGCCTCTTGAAGTCATCTAGAGCGTTGTCTAACAAGCCAGCTGAAGGCTCAGCCGAAGGCCAGGGAGCATAACTGTGCTTGACTTACTATTTACTCTTAAGGAGATGAGGGTACAGAGAGGTTAGTTAATTTGCCCAAGGTCACCCAGCCGTAAGTGTTGGCGTTGGAACTTTAAGCACAAACTCATACCTTTGATCACTTTACCGCACTGCCTGCCCCTGGTAATTGCCTCATTATCGAGCTTATGGACAATTACCACAGGAAGTAGGGAGGACTGCTGTCTTTGCTAGCTGGGGCAGCTGCAGATGGCATTTTCCGTTGAAGGCAAGGGCAGCTGTGCTGCACCTCAAGGCACATGTGAATGTGGCCCGAGGGTCCCAGGGCAGTGAGGCTCAGCCCGGATGCATAGGGTGTTCTGTTCACTCCATGGAACAGGAAGCCCTCACGTGCACCGCCGGCTAACGCATGGCTGGATGCAGATGCATAGAAAAGAAATGCTGTTTTCAGGAAATACTGCGGAGCATTTGGGTGACACGCGTTTGCTCTTTTATTTTGACACAAGAGTGGGCTGAGGTGAACAGAAAAGTAGTATGACCAGCCAGGAACACACACTGATGTAGCAAATGTTAGCGATGTGTTAGCACTTCCTACTGAAGCAGCATGGCCTCCTGCCACCAGACAGGCTCTTTCTTTAGTTTTTTCTTGCGCATTCTCCACAGCTGTTTGTTATTTTCTTAAATGTTAAGCTTTTTATAGATCTTCATTTACTTATAAAAAGTATCAGTTATTCAGGCCATAAGAGTACTACTGGCTCAGTGCTAGTCTAATGAGCAGTGAGAACACTCAAGGCATATTTTTGTTGCTTCTATTTTCTCATTGCTCCCCTAACCCCCACACTCACAAGTTCCCCCTTTGGACTCAAATGACTCCAGATATTTGGAATTCACTAAAAAGGTGAACCACCGGTTGGTCTTTGCTGCTTAAAGGTATTTCATTGCTGATTCACCTTCCTGCCTGTGTGAATGATTTTGGCTTTCTACCATTGCATGAAGAGTAGAAGAATGGGTGAGACCTCACCCCCACAAGTCATAGCTGCTCCTGGGGATTCAGAAGGGGCTCAAACCTGTACAGATGCACCTGCAATCTTTGTGAAAAAGTCTCATCTTTGTCACACAGAGGATAAAAGCCCAGGACTTAGAGCGCCTTCAAGGAGTAAGTGGGTACTGTCTCTCCAGTCTGCATCCTGTGGAAAGCAGTTAAGACCAGTTATAGAAAAGATCTTGATAGAATCAGAAGGAAGATGCCAGAAAACACAGTCAAGGACACAGATGACATTTATGTATTTGAAGAAGTTGGACAGTCTGTCCTGGGCTTGAAAGTCTTTACAGTGGTGTCTGGGTCATATGTACATTCTACATGATAACTACAAAACATTTAGGGGAATGCTGGGATCTTGGTGCAAGAGGATGTCATTGAACACAACATGGGAGAATCCTTTCAGGAGAGCCAGGGTTGAGGAAATCTGCATGTATGTTCTGGCCTGGAGGTTCCTCATCTGTGAGCCCCAGACCTTGGGGTCCACTTAGGAGTGATTGCAAGGGTTGTCACCATGCACTTTTTAGTTGATTTAATGAATTACTGCCCCACATATATATGTATTATTTTTCATAAGTAGGTAGATACTGAAATGATTACTAAACAAGTAATTTTTTTTAAAGATTTATTTTTATTGTTTTTGACAGAGAGAGAGAGAGAGATAGAGAGAGAGAGAGAGAGATACAGAGACAGAGAGAAGGGGGAGGGCCTAGAACAGTCTTCATAGTTGCACATCATTCATTTTTCCACATTGTTTCATTCCACAGGTGGGAGTGGGGCTGCACAGGGCAGGAACTGGGCCGGGGTCTTGCCCCGGTGAGAACCAAACTGGGGACAGATTCGATCCTTGGTCCCTAGGGCTGCAAAGTGAGCGCCTAACCCACTGAGCCATCCAGGCTTCCCCATAAAAAAGTAATTTAATATCAAATTATTGCTTTAAAACAGCCACAATTAAGTTTGTTTGTTTGTTTATTTATTTATTTATTTACCTTAATATAGTTATAGGTTAGAATGTGTTGTTCTAGCAAATGAATGACCTCATATTCAGAATGTCTTACAAAGAAACTCCTTAGGAGCCATTGGCCAATTATTTGGGTTGAAGAGGATCAAGTTATGGGTTTGTTTTCAGGAAACTGTACCCTTAGCCCTTTTTTTTTTTTTTCTAG
The DNA here is from genome assembly GCA_004027555.1 of Craseonycteris thonglongyai. NCBI lineage: Eukaryota > Metazoa > Chordata > Mammalia > Chiroptera > Craseonycteridae > Craseonycteris > Craseonycteris thonglongyai. Next base: position 25,195 of record PVKE010009146.1, on the reverse strand, counting down.
GATGAGATGAAGTCATTCTTTTTTAGAATAGAGGACAAGTCACATAGCTCATTACCTGGGATGATTTTGCAGAAACAGGTTCTTGTTAAACATGTTCTAAGGTGGAAAATTGACTTCATTCCAACCAGTGGTGACCTGGATTGATCCCAAGTGTCAGTCTTGTAAAAGGTCTATTTACGTAAAGCAAATTGCCTACTTTTTTTTTTAGCTCAGAGGATTTTGTATATACCTATTGCAATCTCATGCTTTTAAGTGCCTATATAATAATAACAATGACTAATATTTTTTGAGCATTTGATACATTCCAGAAACCATTCTAAGCACTTTACATGCATTATCTCAACAAAATTTGTAGTAGCTATTATTATTTTCATTTATTTTCATAAGGACCTTAGACTCAGAGAACACGGTAACCTGGTTTACTAACACATATGTGGTAGAGCCAGGATTCAAATCCAGGCTCTCTTGACTTTTCAATCAATGTTCTAAATTGCCATATTATAGTATTCATTTTATGTCAAAAGTCAGACACAAAGCTGGGATTATTTTTTATTATGAATTAACTTTAAAAAATATATATTTTATTTTATTGTTTTGACAGAGAGAGACAGAGACAGAGAGAGACAGAGAGAAGAGGGAGGGCCCAGAGCAGTCTCCATAGTTGTACGTCATCAGTTTTCAACATGGTTTCATTCCACACAGGTGGGCATGGGTCTGCTCAGGGCAGGAAGTGGGCTGGGGGCCTCCCACATGGGAGTCATGCTGCTGAGAGCTGGGGGCTGAACCGGAGGCCTCCCACATGGAAAGCTTGCCACAGTTCAGCATGTGGGTCCTCATGGGCTGGGGCCGAGACTTGATCCTCAGACCCTGGAGCTGCAAGGTGAGTGCTTAACCTGCTGAGCCATCCCAGCATCCCCTGAATTAACTTTTTTATTTTAATATTTTTCTATTTTTCAATTACAATTGACATAAAATATTATATTAGTTTCAGGTATACAGCATAGTGATTAGACCCTTATATAACTTATGAAATCGTAACCCTAAAAAAATCTAGTACCCATTTGACACAATACATAGTTATTAAAGTATTACTGACTATATTCCTCATGCTATACTTGACATTCTGGTGACCATTTTATAACTAGCGATCTGTACGTCTTAATCTGTGGACCTTTTTCACCTGTCCCAACCCCTTCCCTTCTGACAACCACCAAATGTTCTCTGTATCTATAAATTTGTTTCTGTTTTGTTTGTTTGTTTATTTTGTTCTTTGAATTTATGTTTTAAAGGATTGTCTTTCCCCTCATTTAATTTAGGTTTTAATTTTTCTTTGTCATATGAAAGTTACTCTATTGTGTTAAAAACAAAACTCTCTCTATATAGCTAGACTATCAAATATAAAAACTTGTGGAAATTCACACATACCAGTTTTCCTAACTCTGTTTAATAAAAGCCCTTATTTCTTCCTTGAGAACATTGGCTCAGGGGCTCTGTGGTATAAATGTGGGGGTTTACATTTTCTATCCGTGGCCTTATTTTACCAAACTTTAAAGTGGGGCCACCTTTACTATAAAGTTAATGTAAAAAAATTTGAATTACAGAATGTATACAAATGGCCAGAAAGATACTGAACATCGTTAGTCATTAGGAAAATGCAAATTAAAATAGTGAGATACCACTATACACACACTAGAATGGTGAAAATAAAAAGAACTGACAATAGCAAGTATTGGTGAAAATGTAAAGCAACTGGAATGCTCAAACTGCTGGTGAAAATGCAAAATGGCACAGCCACTTTCAGAAAAACAGTTTGGCAATTTCTCATGAAGTTAAATATACATTTACTATATGATTCATCAATCCCACTTCTAGGTATTTACGCATGAGAAATGAAAGTTATTGCACAAAGACCTGTACTTGAGTATTCATAGAAGTTTTGCTCACAATAGTTCCAAACAGCTCAACTGTTTACCAGCTGCTAAATGAATAGACTAATTGTGATGTATTCATACAATGGAATATTACTTAGCAATAAAAAGAAATGAACTGTTAGATGCAACAGCATGGATGAATCTCAAAAGCAACATGCTAAGTGAAAAAAGCTAGACAAAAAGACTATGTACTTTATAATTCCATTTATGTAAAAATCTAGAAAAGGCATAACCATAGTGACATAATGTAGATCTGTAGTTGTCAGGGGGTGGGCTTGGGAGTGGGGTGGGCATTGACCTTAAAAGAGAATGAGGAAACTTTTGGGAATGATACAAATGGTCGCTATCTTGGTTGTAGTGGCAATCATATTTGTCAAAGCTCATTAAGCTGCATACTTTAAATCACACCTCAATAAAACTTAGGAAAAAAAAAATGTTCAAATTTAACAATTAAAAAAAATCTAAGGTTGTAATTTTGATCCATAAAAACCAAACCAAAACAAAAAAACCCCAGAAAAAGTGTTCAGATCTTTGTGACTGAACTATATGTGAGACTATTATATTTTTAAAATTGCAGAGTTAGCATCTATTGATTTCAACCTAACTCACTGTGGTTTAAAATTTTTTTATCTGTCTTCCTAAAATTAAAGTTATTTCTTCAGTTGGAAAAACAAAGTGGTGTTTTGAATTTATAACAAATATTTGGTGAGAAAATAAAATTTGATCTAAATTTGTTCAGAATCAGAATAACTCCAGTCTTTTAAGCATCAGTTCATCTTTGTATTTGTTGATCTGCTGTCACACTGGATCAACTGTCTTGTGAAGACCTTATTTAGAGTATTGGGCTTTTTATGATCCCTACCTGGGTGACATACTGATTGCCATATAAGCTCTCTGACACCATAAATATTCCTTATATAACAGAGGCTGAATCCGAAGGCCTACTGGGTAAAGTTTAAGTGTGAACTTAATTACAAGAAATTGATTGTTTGAGGGCAAAATAATAAAATTTCCAGTTTATTTTATAATTGTTATGAAAGCTTTTCCAGTCATTGTACCCCTTATAAGTATGAATATATATCTACTCAGTCAAAAAGTATTTATTAGGGGTTGACTTTGAGCAAGGTATTGTGGTACGTACTATAGGAAATCCACAGTTTCTTAAACTACGATGATCTCACTCTTATTTAGTTAAAATTCTACACTTGGAAATTAACTAATCTGTCTATAAAATAACGTGAAATATTTGATTTCAGCTATTTCAGGTGTAGACTCAAAAGACATGTATTAATTTTAGAAGTGGTGGGGAAAAAAGACATGTATTCTGAAATCAGAGTAATTGTGGGATGCTAGACCCCACAAAGGTCCTGATAGGTCTCCCAACAACCTGCCTCTGTGTCCTGAAATGGCGCTAGTAGAGGACAATTGCGGTAAGCATTCTCTTTGCCTTCCAGCCCTTATTCAAAGGCAAATACCTGTAAAGAAAGTGACATATTAAATTGCGAAGTCTTAATATTAATTAGGATTTTCAGATATCTCTTTTTGGTGAAAGTCAGCACTTATTACTCCTCTACTGAGTAGCAAACTTTGTCAACTTTGCTGAATACTCAGCTTTATTTGCTTTATCCAGTAACAGCTAGGGATGGGCGCTTAGAGAATGGAGTTGTTACTCACAGTGTGATCTGGACTTCCCCAGCATCACCTGGGAGCTTGTTAGAAATACCAAATTTAGCATCCACCCACAGACTGAACTGGAATCTGCATCTAAACCATATTCATATTGTTCCTTCCAACTCTGAAGCTTTTCTGCTGGTCTGTTCTGCCTACCAGTAGTATGAACATTTAAGGGCTTAATTCCTTCTGCTGGCATATTTTAGGATGCATTAAAGGTCAGGTATCTGATTGCTTCTATCAGGGAGAGCCTTCAAAGATCCAACAGTTTTCCTCTGAGGTCTCTCCTGATGTTTACTTACCTCTTGTAGTTCAATGAGCATCTTTGCAAGTAAGATGAAGAAATTGCAGGTATCTGAAAAGCTTGTGCACACAGCCAAAATGGGCTCTCTATTTATTAAGTACTAAATAGAACTAATAAATGTTCTTCTTGTTGGCTTGTAAATGGATTTTGCATGGCCTTCATACGAATATGTTTTGTGATCCTTTCAAAGCACCTGTTTTGTTCCTACCTGGTTTCTATATGGATGACTGTATTTATTCACTGGGGCATGTGTGGATTAGTTTATTGGCCGAATCTATTTATTCCAAGCTCTGTCTAATATCTAAGAATAGACTTCTTTATTATACACAGAATGCACCTAAGGTGCAAGCTGACTAGTGTCCTAAAATGGTGTCTGCTGTCCCCACATCCTTTCAGGAATTGCTTGTACACAGAGGTGGCCTGCACCCTCTGTTGTAGAAAACAATCAGGAAATGAGGAAAGCAGAGAGAGTGTGAGAACAGGAGTCAGGAGACGAGGCCATGGAGAAGTCATCTGGCCTCTCTGAGCCTTAGTTTTCTGACCTATAAAATGGAAGCATGGAATCAGATGATTGTTTGAGGTCTCGTCCAAATCTAAACCAAGGCAAAGCAGACTGGGAGTTAGATTTGTGCAGCCATGACCCTCCTTTCAGATTCATTCCCCTGTGCAATCACCTCACCTCCAGAACAGAGCTCCTATGTTACAGATGAAGACACTGAGACCCAAGGGAGGATAAGTGACGTCCTCAGTTTCACCCAACTCCAATGGCAGGGCCTACACTCAGGACTCAACTCCAAGCATCATTACTTTGCCCCCAAGTCCTTTTCACTGCACATCAGCCATCACTGATTCAATCCATTTGCTTGGCTGTGCAAAGATCAAATAGTCCACATCTATCAGCTGTTGTAGGTAGGCTTTAAAGAAATTACCTTAATCACAGTCTTATGAAGGTATACAGCAGCAGAAAATGTGTAACAAACTCGGAACCTCTTTGGATCATACATTCGGAGGAGGGCAGAGTACTTTTCTAAACATTGCTTTTTAGTCTCAAAACCCCCACATGAGGGAGTGGAGGCAAGTACTAGTAATGCCATTTCAAAAAGAGAAAAACTGAGGCAGAACAATGGGATGGGCTGCCTAAGATTTCTCAGTCAGCAGTGAACAGTTATTGCAGCTGTCCAACATTTCAGTTATCTTTTTTCTTGTTGAGCTGTTTGTCCTGCCTACAGCCATCATGCTCCCTGTTCTCAAGCCCAGGTGTAGCTGTCCGCAGCTGGGGGCCCCAGAGCTAAGGCTGTGGAGGGAGGTTCCATAAGGAAATAACTAGGAAAATGCAGAGTGGCGATCCTACAGATACCCTGAGTGTTGATAACATCAGAAAGGATCTTTACACGCCATCAGGGCATCATTGGATTTAAATATTTTACCAGCTTCAGTTAAACCTTCTCAAATTTTTGGCCATGCTAAAAACAGGTACTTATTTATCTGGAGTTTAATAACAAATATAGATTTGTTCCGCATGGATAAAATGCAAAAAAGTCAAGAACTGTTAGCTAGAGTCAGAGCAAGTGAGAAAAACAGTTGCTTCCTTTTTTTTTCATTTCTTTTTTTTTTCTTTCATTTTTAATAGTCATAACACCCAAGTAGCAAAGAGGCTAAGAGGGTAATTTAGTGTTGTGGTTAAGAGTGTGGGCATCAAACTGTGTTTGCATCTTAGCTCTGTCATGAACTAACCCTTTGACCCTGAGAAAGTTATTTCTCAGGTCATTTTCCTCATCGGTGAGATACAGATAATAATGGAAGCTACCTCCCGGGGTAGTTGTGAGAGTTAAATAAGTTAATACTTGCAAAGTGCTTTGCTATTAGTGATGAGGGAAAAGTTAAAAATGTTGATTTTATTTAGTTTTTTTTTTTTAAGATTCCTATTTTATTGTTTTTGACAGAGAGAGAGAGAGAGAAAGACAGAGAAAACGGGGAGGGCCCAGAGCAATCTCCATAGTTGTATGTCATCAGTTTTTGACATACTTTCATTCCACACACAGGTGGGCGAGAACCACGCAGGGTGGGAACCAGGCCAGGGGTCTCCCACATGGGAGGCACAGTCCATCAAGCTAGGGGCTGAACTAGGGACCTCCTACATTGGGAAGTTCGCCCCGATGAGAACCAAAGTAGGGGCCACACCTCAGTTCAGCATATGGGTCCACATGGGCCAGTACTGGGATTCAATCCTTGAACCCCACAAGTGCAAAGCGAGCACTTAACCTGCTGAGTCATCCCGGCATCCCCTGCTTTCATTTAATTTAAACCTAGTACTATAGAATTGAATTCTAACACACCAAGTAAGAAATATACATCATCAACTGAGAAACTCTATACGGTTCCCCAAATCAAGAGGTAAATTGTACATAGGCTGGAAAATATCCAGTTTATCTAAGATGACCCAACATAGAAGATAAAGCAAAGAAATGGATAATGCAAACAACCTAGCACAGGATTAGTGACTTAATCCATTGTAATACCCACTGTTTGAAGTGATGTGTGGTGACATAGTCAAGGGTCTTCTTGAAATTCAGAAAAAGAGAAGTCAGTTTTAACATACTAGGGAACTACACCATGTTTGGGGACAATAGTTTGTAGAGTTATGGGAAAGACAATTCCCCCATGGCAAATAAATGTCTACTCTGGTTTATAAAACTGTCTCTAATGTGTAAAGTTAGTATGAGTCAGTTTCCCTCATCCTAATGAATTACCTCTGCATGAACCAATAAATTCAAGTTCTGGAACCAGCACAATGACCTGTGGAATCTGGTCACTGAAGTCATTTTACCTCTCTCTGGTGTGCCTGTCTTAGATATCAGAGTTTAAAAGATCTTGATTCCTATTTCAGTTCTATCAAAGTCATTATACCTATTACCTTTTCTGCTTATCAGAAAAGACAAGAACACTGCAGATGTTTTTGTGGGAGAGCTGAGGTTACAAAAGACTACACTAAAAACAAACTTAGTTATATGGAAAGGTTCCTAAGACATGGAGTGAAGTAGCAGAGTTTGGAATTGCCTGGAAAGTGATCAAAACAAGCAAACTTCTCAGAAAGCTCCAAATGATCCTTGCATGCAAATTTTAGTAATTGCCTATAACACATGTGGAACTCCCTTTTTGGAACTATCAAAACAGTTCCTGGGGGGAAACTGGGATGGCTCAGTGGGTTGAGCGCTTGCTTTTTAGCCCTGGGGACTGAGAATTGAATCCTGGCCCCAGTCCGTGTAGACCCCTATGCTGAACTGGGGTGCGCTCCCCATGCCAGAGGCCCCCAGTTCGGTTCTTGCCCCCCAGTTCCTCCCCTGGCTCGAGGGGATGTGCCTTCCATACGGGAGGCCCCCTGGCCTGGTTCTTACACTGCAAGGCCCCCACCCACCTGTGTGGAACAAAACCATGTCGAAAAACTGATGTTGTTCAACTATGGAGACTGCTCTGGGCCCTCCCCCTTCTCTCTGTTTCTCTGTCTCTCTGTCTCTCTGTCTCTCTCTGTCTCTGTCAAAGACGAGAAAATAAATCTTTAAAAAAACCAAAAAAACAGTTTCTTGTCCACACATGAAAGTAGTTCTATTACTTCACCATCCTCCATTGTTTTTCATCTAGGAAACAAAACAAAACATTTTCTAGAGCTCACCTGTTCCTGGTGCATGGCTCTGATTTTCTGCTATTCCAAAAAATCAAGTCCACTCTCAAGACGTTAAAAAATTGCAGCTATTGAGGAGTCAGAGGAATGTGGTACGGGGGTGACCCAAAGGCTGAGCAGGGGCAATGTCTCTAGGATAGAGGCAGAACCTCTCAGGTGACCGGCCTGATGGAGCATCAGTAACTTGGTGGGGTCAGGTCTAGCTTGTTTACAATGGAGTACAGCGTGCTGCTAACTGCACAGATTCTTGGAGCCTGCCTCCTGGGTTCTCGTCCTGACTCTGCCGTTTTCTGGCTGTGCCACCTTGGGCAAGCCACGTAGCCTCCTTACGTCTTACTTTCCTCATCTGAAAATGAGTTGAAGTCTCATCAGGTTGTTATGAGGATTAAAGTAGAGAATAGGTTTAGAGTGCCTCGCCCATAGTTACCAGGCTGATTATTGTTACATGATGAACCATCTTAAGTCCCACCTTGTGAGAGTGCATCTCTGCCTCTGCTCACCTGGAAATGTGATGGAGGCAGGTACCTCCCTCTCGGGGAGCCCTGGCCTTCCCCAGGGGCACCCCCATATTGACTTCTTTCCTCTCGTCTCTCTCTCTTTAAAGAAATTATTTATTATCTCTCTCGCCTTGCCTTCTTTCTCCCCTCTCCCCTTCTCTTTCTGTATATCTCTATCTGTCTCAACTATCTCTCTTGGGATATAGGTGACAATTACTTAAGAACTTGACATATATCTTTTAAATTTTGTGGGTTTAGTGATTGATATATGTGCTTACTTATCTGTTTGGATTTATAATTCAGAAGAATTGTAAAGAATCAGGGAACATATGTTCTACTTAATTTAGTGTCATAGTGGTAGATAGCGTGGAAGTTCAAGCTGTGTGAATATTTGCATCTCAGAAGTATTAGTATTTGCAACTTGTAAGAGATGGTGTTTGGAAAAAGAACTATTTTGAATGAAATTTGCCATTTGAAAATATCTACTTCCAAGTTTTGAGGGAGAAAAACAACTTTTGAAACTGAGCAGAGTTTAAAAATGTTATTCATGTTATGTACCTAAAGCAGACGTGATTTTTTAAAATAAAATTTTAGTGACAAAAGCCACATTTCTACAAATCCATTATAGAGGTTGTCACAAGGACTGGAGTAGGTATAATTTCTTAGAGCTAATATTTAAATTGGCCTGTACTCCTTTAGCCAGATGTCAGTGTTGGAACAATATAATGCATCGCTGAACAGTATGAGGCTCTCACCAGGCTCGTTTATGGGATTTGGAACGTTAAGGCTAATCAAGTGATCTAATTGTTTCTAGGTGTTAAAGGTTTTATAATAATCTTCAAGATCAGGGCTGTGCTAGTCTGAACTTCCCCACCTTCACCGGAGGTTTTCCTTCTCTCCCTCCAAGCAGTTTTGTTCTATTGTGTTGGCCAGATTTAAGTTAGGTAGGAAACCTTTGAAGTGGAACCGGGGTTGCAGTCCTAGGGTAAGATTACATATGAAAATTCGTGGGGGTCTCTGTGTAATTACTCTTTGTGCATTTTGTAAAACCACTGCTAGGTTGAGAATGACTGACAGCCTTGACTGGAAGGTTTGGATAGAAAGGTGTGTTTATAAGGTTGGGGTGGAATGGTTCAGGGAGGGCGTCCCAGGAGAACATGGCACCGCTTTGCGTCTTCAGTCTATAGCAACACCTTCCGCAGGCCCTCAGACTCACTCACTGACATGAGCCTGGCTGGCATATTAAAAATCCGTTTTAACCAATGTGTTGTGAAATGAACTTGGACAACAAGAATGTATACAGCCCTCTAAATGTGATTATTCAAAGCCCTGAAAATGCATAGAGGGCAGTGTGATAGAGGAGGGACGCCAAGCTCTGTATGATAATACAGAGCCACCGTCTGTGTCCCAGTAACATTGCCCTGTTTGGCTGGATAAAAAGGGAGGCAGGGACATATGCAGTTTAGTTTTTTCCTCACAGTGCATCCAAGTTGCTAATTTTTATAGTTATCGTAAAGAAAATATCAGCTTTGTAGTAGGCAGGAATTTTTTTTTGAGTTAAAAAAAAAAGAACAGAAAGAGAAGACATGTTTTATCTCAGCATTGAATGGAAGGGTTTGCCAAACCATTAACAAGTTAACATGCAAAATGTCTAGGTGTGAGGCTTGGGGTTATTGTCCTGGCTTTACAGACGGCAGTGCAGAATGCTTAAAAGTTGTATGCCAGGCAAGTGAATCCAGTGGGGGCTGCAGTTCATGGAGTGAGGGAGTCCATGATTAAGAAGCAAAAAGGGACAGGACAGAGAAGTCACCTGCAGAGGTGTAAGGAAAAAGCAAGACTGGAGGACAGCGAAACATGTTGACTATGACAGCACGGGGTCCCTTTTAGGATGAGAAGGAAGTGGGTAAGGACAGGGCAGAGACCGTAAGATGCTGTCCCACGATTCTGTTTGCCGGCCTCCAGGCTTTCAGTTACTAGAAAACACAGTACATTTGGTTGGTGTGAGTAGTGGGGATCTCAGAGTTGGGTTTTTGTGTTTTCCCCCTACGGTGAGAGTGGAGTATTTTATTTCTCTTGTATATTCTTGTCCATTTTTCTTCATCTTCTTTCTGTGTGTGTCAGTTTCCTCCTCTGGAAAATAATATTTTTCCATGTATAAGATGATACTTTTTGTCTAAAATTGTTAGAACGAACATTGGAGGTCATCTTACACATGGAGTAACCCATGTATTGATTTCTTAATGTTGGGTTAGAAAAGTAGGGGGCATCTTATAACTGAAAAATACAGTAATAGCTTTGGGGAAGATTAAATAAGCTACTGCCAGGTATAGAAGAGGCGTTCACTGAACATGTCTTGTTCTCTCCTCTTAAAACTGCAATCAGAGGGTTTTTGTTTTTTTTTAACAGCATGCTGCCTGAGGTCATTAGCAGAAGGTGTTATTGCATAGTTCCTCTGCTGGGACTGATGCTCCCAGGGCCCTTCCACTGGCACCTTGGCTGCTATAGAACTGGGTAGAGTGGACACAGCAATAGTGCCAGCATTTTGCTTTTCCCTCCCAGGGTCATTCAAGTGGCCTCCTCCCTCACTGATTAGTGCACACACAATGTTCAGCAAAGCAAAGCCCAAGTAAGGACAGGAGACAGCTGTGATTTTATTTTTTCCTGTTTTCAACATAAGCCCACCCATTTTTCAAGAAGACAAACTTGTTTCTGAGATCATAAAGATGACAACTTCAAGTCACCAGAAAGATCTGGCCCAGGCTTTTCTTAGACCTGGGTGCAGGTACCTGTTCTCAGCTGTGTTCTTCCTCACCCCACCCTCCTTCCCTTCCCTCTCCCTGGGGTGGGGGGGGGGGCGGGGTTGGTGGGGGCGGGGGGGGGGGGGGGGGGGGGGGGGGGGGGGGGGGGCAATGAGCAGCTTTAACTGCAAAGTGGGAGGAGTGGGCTTTTCCATACCAAAGCCACTGTTCGCCATCCTTCCATCCCTTAAGAGTACAGGGAGGTATTCTTAATAAACCTCCCCCATAGAACTCACAAGAGGCAGATGGGGAGAACCTGCTTCACTTCCCTTCTTCTGGTTAAATGGCTGTTTGACTTGAAGATCTCCATCTTGGCAATTTCCTACACCCCCGTTTCCATTAAATGACAAGCTCGGGTGACTGCTTCAAATAACATTACTTGAGGAACTTCGTTTTAAAAGTGTAAAAAACTGCCTGGACCGAAAACTATTTAGGTGACGAGTGATTTGGAACAATGACCATTTTAGTTTATCACTTCAGATTTGGCAAGAGCTTGCTTGCTCTCCTTTGTTGTTTATTCTCTATGGGTACGAAAGTGGGGAGGGGCTGTTCTGTGCAAATGAAGAGTCTGTGTGGGAAGGGTGGGGGCTGGGGGTGGGATTGATGGGTGAACCATGTCATGGGAAAGGAATGGTGCCCTGACTGACTTAATTATTTGCAAGGTTGGTTCAGAAAAGTCATTTCCTTCAATCATTCAGATCAAAAAGTAATTATCTTTGGAACACCCACCCTCTCATTCATAAAAGCACTGACTTCTCTTTCACACAGAAGCTTACCTTGGCTTCTCCCTTTTCACAAGCACACTTACCTCTCCCTTGACACCCCACCTTAAAATGGCTGCTGCTGGCAAGAAAGGTGAAAAAAAAAAAGAAGTATGTTTTTTGGCCTGCAGCAAATTAAAGTTACCCCAGAAAAACACTGGTTTTCATCCTCCATTGATTGATGCGTATTTATTTTTGTGACTGGCTTAATATTAGCGAGAGAGCATGCATGAAAAAAATACACAAAGCAAATGCTTTAGAATTTTGCTTTAATATATAAGAGGAAACCTTCACTGAAAGGCCAATGCTACATTTCAAATGTATTGATAGTTTAAAGCCCACCATCTGTTCAGGAGTAATGATATATCAGCAGAAATCTAAGATCTTGTCCTTACAGTAAGGTAGATTCTAACACACCCCCTTGTGTTGAGTTTGCCTTCTTTACCTTTAAGCATTTAGTCAAAACTGCCTAGTATTGAAAGATGCTCCTGTTCTCATGCCCTAATGGAAAATAAACACATTTTTGAATTCCTATCCTGAGCCAAGGCCTACCTACCTCAAGTCTCTGTTTCACCAAGTCACACTCTTTGAGTGTGGGGCACAGGGAGTGATAAATTTGGGCTGATATTTCTCCAGCATACATGAGTCTAGCTGTAGCTGTAAAATAGTGTAATATTTTTCAATTGGCTGGTAAAATAACTGCTCTGAGTCCCTTGGGTACTCCTCCCTGGGACCACCCCAGGTGTAGCAGCTGAGGGGTTAAACACCTGGCACAGCTGGGGCCTTCAGGGAAACTGGCTTGGTTGCTGGACCCCTCCAGTTGTTCACTAATTTGAATATCACCCCTGTCTTTCATTCTTTATGTTGAAAATGACTGATCACACATCCACTTTCTTCACTATTTCAGGCACTCTTAAATTTTATGGTGACATCAATAGTCCTTTGCTATTTGGGTAAAGAGAGAGCCACTAATTAGGCATTACTCTTAGGAATTTGTCTCAGTCATGTACTTAGCTTCTTTCCTCTTATTCAGCTGGGGTTTGATCCCTAGGGACACAGACATCTATTCAACAGCTTAGACCAGTTAATTAAAGCTTCAAAGCCTCTGTAAATACAATTCTTCCTCAGCAGCACCAGAACACTTGGCATGCATGCATAGTAGGTGAAGAAGTAAAGGCACAAAGTAGACTAAACGGTGGAGGTGGTGCCATTCTTTTATATTTTAGGAGGGCCTTCTGGGTGAAGTCGAGTTGCGAGGCAGGAGGAAGGGCCCAGAGTGGTAAGACCTTGGACTCATTACCTCCGCCAACCTCTGAAATCACTTGGATAAAGGTCAAGTGTGGTAATGGGCCTTCCTAGCTGAATTATCATGCAAAGCATAGAGGCTGTGGGATGTGTAGACTGTTCTTTGTTTTTTATTTTTTAATTTTTTCAGAAACATACTCTACAGTCCTCTGTTTGCTGTTTTGTTTGCATATTTTGTATATTTGAATGAATAAATGGTGTGTAAGACTAGCTATTTCAAAGGATGGGAACATTTTCAAATATTAAAAATTAAATGATTTTGAAATTAGGTAAGTAAAAAACGATAATAAGAAAGTGCTCATGGTATATTAGCGGGGATATATATGCTTCAAATTTCACATGAATAGAAGGGAATGTTAGAGGCAGAGCATATCTTGGACCTAAATGAGATTGGTTTATTTATGGTCTACCAACCAAACCAAAGGAAAAGGTTATAGCAATTAGTGCAGTGTTTTTAAACTTGGGTAACTAAGGGATCTTTTCAAAGAAAAAATTTCAAAGGAAAAAATCCTTTGGCATCCCAGTATTAATCTAAAATAATGTTACTTAAATAAGACAAACAAAAATGAAACAAATGTATGCTTAAAGCTCTTATACAATTTTTAAAAGAAATTTACAAATTAAGTACAAATAAAAGTAAACCAAGAAAATTTAAATTCACAATGTGAATTTAATATTGACAGAGGAGGTTTTGCTGACAATAAAATCCCTCTTGCCATAGGAATATGGTGTTGCCCTCTGCGGACCACATCCTTTTGAGTTAAGTATTTCTCTACTACTATGAGCTTTTGTGGGCAACTCAATTCTCCCATTCTTTTTCACCATTCAAGCTCCTTAAAATCTATCACTGTATAGTATATTGTGAAAGCATTTGGACTTTACCTGGTGTGAACACATGAGTTATGTTTCCAGGGTCCTTTTCTCTCACAGCTCTGAAGTTCAAGTAGTAGTATTTGGTGATTGTGTGATTCTAAATGCACAGGCAAACACAAACTTTGAAATCATATGGCACTTCTTGGTACTAATGAAAATGAGTAACATTTATAAAGTGCTTACTGTCTATCAGTAAGTGCTTTATGTGTTTTCATCCATGTAACCCTCATTACTATCCTATGAAGTAGCCCCATTGGACAGGTGAGAAAACTAAGGGTCACACAGCTAGGAAGGGGCAAAGCTAGATGGAATCACAGGTGCTCTACAGCCCCTCATAGGTGACCATAGTCCAGAATGTGCTTATATTAATTTTCATGAAATAGAATAAAAACGTAGAATTAAAATTTCTCCTAGAGAGCTCTAGGACCTCTGAAAATCATCTGTGAGCCCCAGTTTGGGAAGCAACCATTCAATTCTCTACTCTAAGCTCTTTCTATTTCTAGACATAATTCTAATATAGTGTTCTTTAATTCTTTAAAGTATAGAAATATGTCCTGATTCTATCTATGATTATTTCAGTTAACCATTTTTTAAGGCTATAGCACTGTATTAGTTAATTGGGATAAAAGCCTGCTAGTAATAGAGATGGTAACAGGAATGACATGTAGACACATTAAAATGCACATATCTATATAGCCTAAACAAGGATAAGAAATTATAGAAAGACGTGGATTCAGCCTCATTGCTTTTGATAGGAATGGTGAGGAGGGTGAGTATTCTCAGGGGCATAGCATTAAACTCTTAGAGATACTAAGACAGGGGGTGGTTGGCTTGGCTAAAATCTTAAAAGAGAAAGGTGTGGGCAGAAACCCACTCAAACCCACTCTGCCCTATGAGGTGGCAGCTGGCAGAAAATTATGGAGACTATGATCCGAAGGTGTAACTAATCTGGGCTTTAATGGAAGACTTTAGGAAACCTGGGAGTAGCAGAGTGGGAAGGTTAAAGAAATAGACATAGAAAATCATCTTAGCCTTTTGCCCTTGGCTTATACACTCATATATAACCTAACTACTTGTAGCCAGTTAGGTATTAGCTCAAGTTTATTCCTCAGTTGTCTGTGTTTTTAAGAGATTCATCTGTGTCATCACTGTTTTCTTGTCTTAGATTGTAAATGAAGACAAGCTGGAGAGTATATTGAACCTACTCCACACACCACAATACTGTAAAAAGACATACTAAGGTCCTTTTGAATGATGCATCAGTAAAAATTATTTATTGAGTACCTACCATGTGCAGAGCTCTCTGCTTGCTGCAGGTAGATGGAAGGATGAATCACCCGCTATGAAGAAATTTCCTAGGGTCAGCTCAGAGATGCTACATGTGAGTGGAACCGGCAGCAAGGCCTGCCACCGATAGCGTGTGCCTAAGCTCTTGGGTTGTACGGCAGAACCAATTCTAACAGCAGCTCTAACCACTGGCTGGATGCTCTTGGCCAAGCTAACCTTATTTTCCTCATCTATAAATGGAGATGATGATGATAGTAATAGTACCCAGATCATAGGTTGTTGTAAAGACTAAATGAGATGATACAGGTACAATGCTTAGTGTGTCAGCTGTTTAGAACCAAGCTTATCAAATTTGAAACTGTAGCTGCTGAGGCTCTGCTAACAACGACTATGTCTGACCAAAGGTGTGCTTTGGGTTTTGCCTGAGTCACCTCAGCACGGGCCATTGGAAGTTGAAGAAAGAAGTCCGGAGAGGCGACACTAATTGGTAGTGCCCACCCCATGTGTGGGTACCACTGCCCTCTACTGGACACAATTCTCACAGATTTTAAAGGAACACCTAAGCCATTTTGATAGTCTCTTGTTCCAACACCCTGTGTTTATAGCCAGTCCGTTTATTTTTCCTCCTTTCAGATACTTGGGAGCCAGAGGAAGTTTTATTGTCTGCTAGCTTCAGCTCCTCACCTGCTTTTAACTAATATGGAGTCTGGGCAGATATTGATTTTTCTGCTTTTCTCTGACTGTACTCATCAGTCATTTTATATTACTGGAGAGTCCATTAGCAGTAAAAATAAAGAATGGAAGTTGTAAAGCCCATTAGAGAAACCTACTCTCTGTTTCTTTGGGGCAAGGGAAACAATTAAAAGCACGTCATCTTATAAACATTCTAATAGAGTTATTAGAAAAGTGAATAAACCAAGGATGTGACTATCAAGGGATGAAATGAAATCCTCCTTAGTAAGTAGTCAACTAGAAGGGAGTGCCCCACCGTTCTATCACATTGTAGTGGGCATGGAGCTCTATTGCTCTAAGTGGGTGAGGAGAAGATTAAGGACGAGCATAAAGGCACATTACACAACAGAGATTTAGCTGTAAACTGAAGTGTGAATGAAATTTCGGAACTATAATGGCAGAGCTAAAATGAAGGAAGGAGCAGTTTAAATATAAAAGGAGAGAGGTGGTAATACGACCTTGACTTGGAAATTTTGGTAAGTTAAACAAAGCCGTGTGTCAACTAGGTTAGGCAGACTTGCTCCCATTATGCAGTTGGTCACTGAAATGTGCTTAATTCCCAGATGTGGAGTTGAGAGGGGAGAACCAAGCAGGAACAGACTATGGAATTTGATGCTTGTTGACTAGAGGGGTCCTCAGCTTCCCAGGTTGGTAAGAGCTATTATTGTGTGTGCCTGGCAGCATTCTTAGCACATACTGGCACTCAGAAAATATTAATTCCTTTTCTCCTTTCCCTTAAGCAGGAAAGTCTGTGGAATCTAGTGTGAATATTATGAATATAGTGAATATTATGCTGTGATTAATTTAATTTTCTTTCATTTTCATAGCTTACAAGAGTGAACAGTTTTCATGTTAAGGCTATTTGGACATTTATTCTCTTTAGTTGAGCATTAAGTATATATTAAGTTATCTGACCCTTTTTGGTCCAGAAAGCAATAAATACTCCACAAACCTATGTTATAGGTGACAGAATTTATGTTTTGTTCTCTTATTCTTACACAACAAGCTTGGCGTTCTACTAGGTTTTTCTACGTATTATAAAGTTGCTCCATAGTTTGTTTTCCACTCTCCTGATTATAATTTATTGTCTGTAAAGGGTATAACACTAATACTGGGAATAATATTAATAATAAAAGCCTTCACAATCTCACTTTTCCAACATTTGAAGTACTTACATTTTTCATGTTCTTCCAATCTTTATCCATATGCATATTTACTTTTCACATAGAATCTTGCATTTTGCTTTTTCATTTGATGTTATTTTAGATACATTTTGATGCTGCTTCATGGCAGTCATAATTATATTATTTAATGGTTATAAAATCTTTCATGGGGGAGCCGGGATGGCTCAGTGGGTTAAGCGCTCACTTTGCAGCCCTGGGGACCAAGGATCGAATCCCGGTCCCGGCCCGAGTGGAACCATATGCTGAACTGGGGAGTGCCCCCAGTTCAGTTCTCATGGGGGTGAGACCCCGCCCACCTGTGGAATGAAACTATGTGGAAAAACCAATGATGTGCAACTATGGAGACTGTTCTGGGCCCTCCCCCTTCTCTCTGTCTCTGTCTCTGTATCTCTCTCTGTCTCTGTCAAAAACAATAAAAATAAATCTTAAAAAAAAATCTTTCATGAAGTTTGTCTTATAACTTACTGAGTCAATTCTCAGAGCCATTAAAGATCTGTTACTATCTATGTTTTTGTCATTATAAATAGTATCATTATAGTTATATAAATAAGTTTTTTTTCCTTCACTTGAATTATTTCTTCTGACTAAATTCCCAGGAGTTGGTTTATGGTTCTTCACGTACATAACCAATTATTTTCGTAAAAGATTGTATTATTTTATTTTGCCAGGAGCAGTGGGTGAGCCGTCTCTTTCTTATCCTCTTCTACAGTGTTTAGTACTGCTGACCAAATGCCCCTTCCCTCAGGTTTCTGGGTGCCATCCTTCTAGGATTTCATCTGCCTCTCCAGCTAGTCTTCCTTGGTGTTCTTTGTAGTCTCTTGTGCTTCTACTTCTTTCCTTCAGTGTCTGTGTCTGTGGGGCTCAGACCCGGCTGTTTGCTCTTTCCATTTTTTACATTCCCTTTGGACCATCCCGTTCTCTCCACCGTGGACTGTAATTACTGCTTCATTGCTCACATCATATCCCCTGCATGAGACTCTTATCCAAATACTAATGGGCATCCTGCTCTTCCTGTCCCTGGTCATGTTCCCTCAAAATCATTCTTGATACTACAGTGGAAGCAATATCCCAACACATCAGCTGGACCATGCCATCTGTGAAAAACCCTTCCGTGGATTTCAGTTGCTCTTTGGAAATAATTGAGATTCCTAAACAAGGATCCCCAAACCCTTCATGGTATGACCCCCGCCTGTTTCCCTTGCTGCTCTTTGTCTCTCATTTCATGCTCCTGCCCTTGCTTTGTAAGTACTGTGGCTTCTGTGTTACCTGGGTGCCTCTCAACACCCTTCTTTCCGCTCCTGGTCTAGTTGACTTCTACTTATCCTTCAGAGCTCAGAGAGGCCTCTCCAGGATACTAGGTAAATTTAGGTTTCTTTGTTATATGTTCTCCAACTTCCTTTCCCAATCATACCTCCTGCTACTCTTCATTCAAGCCTGTTTCTAGGTTCACCAATTCCATAGCACCTCTGGCTTGCCCTGAGTGTGGGCCATGTGAGCTCCTAAGTCCAAACAAAGCTTAGAGTGAGAGGTGCTGGGTCTGCACAGGGGCAGTGGCTGCTGAGGACTGATGGGGCAGGCATTGACAGCCTCTGCTGCAGTCGGCCCCTCACATTGCTCAAATCCACTCATGCTCCAGACTCCATTCACTCTGACCTGTCACTGAGTCTTCAAAGTGATAGTTTCCTACACTTACCTGGTTTTCCTCTCAATTAAAAAAAAATCAATCAGGAGACTGGGATGGCTCAACAGGTTAAGTGCTCACTTTGCGGCCCTGGGGACCAAGGATCGAATCCTGGCCCGGCCTGTGTGCACCCATATGCTGAACTGGGGTGGGCTTCCAAGCAGGAAGCCCCCACTTCGGTTCTCACTGGGGCGAGCTTCTCTGTCCCGCCCTGCGCGGCCTCCTGATGACGTACAACTATGAAGACTGCTCTTAGCACCTCCCCCTTCTCTTTACCTCTCTCTGTCTCTGTCACAAAAAAAAAAAAAAATTCAATACCGGAAAAAGAAAAAGATTTACAACAGGAGGGCTGGTGGGACAGCTACAGCCCCTGATGCTGCCCCGAGACGTGACTGATATTCACCTTTAGGGATGGCAGTTTCGCTGGTCTAGGCTGCTTGCCCAGTGGGGGAGCCCTGCAATTCCCCCTCTGAGGCTCTCAGCCCCTGGTCAGGCTCTCATTGCCTCGGGTGTTTGTGCTTTTAAGGACTAAGAAGCACAGGTTCGCTAAAGGGGGGCACTTAGGTAAATGACTTGGATAAATTTATTGTGCATCTCGAATGGCGACTCTATCTCAAACTTGGCACCTTAGCTGAGCCCGGTAAAGGCCTTTCTGACACTCCCAAGCTGGTAGCCTCCTGATGGGGCAGTGTATGAAAAGTATAATGATGCCTGAGGGCCTAGGCCATCACGGTCCCTAGGTCTGAGGCTGTCTGATGTGCGATCTCACGTCAACCAATGAGATACGCAGGGAGCTCTCAGATGGTGGACTGGCCAAGCGGTCGTGGGCAGGGAAGGTACACACATACTAGGAACACGTGTCAATCTCAGGAAGGACACATGACTGTCTGCTCCCTACCTGGGCGTGGGGTGAGGATCTCGTGTAATGTGGCTGGTTTGCCTTCTCAAGACGCAGTATCATATCACGTCCTCAGTGTTGGTGTCTGGCACTAACAGGTCAGACACAGCTGCAGCAGGAGCTAATTCAACCTTGGTTCCTAATCTTTCAGCCTCCTGCTAATTACTCTCTCTTAACTATTTTAGGCACCTGACTGTAAATAGGCAGAGACATATGTGTTAATGAGATGTCTCTAATGATCTTTTTTTCACAAACTAGGTGATCTTAGCTCTTGCTTGATCTTCAAAGGGTAATTTTCCCAGATGTTCTTGGGACTCAAGCTGAACAGGTCACATCATACTTCAAATAGGCTATAAGAAAAACAATTGGATCAAAGCAAAGTTAAAACTGAACCTTTTTTAGGAAAAGGTAGGAGATCCTGCCCTGAAAGAGTAAACTGACGCCAATGGCAGGAGTGTGGGTCAGGGAGGAAGGGCCTATTCAGTTTAGCCATTAATCTATTGTAAGCAATTATCTCTGAAGACCAATTTTTGCAAAGATCACTTAGCATCCCTGTATTTCTATTGCAGTGGTTGTGTAATGTTCTCAAGCTCCGCACTACAGGAAAATGTCTTCTTTCCTCCCATATTCTCAATGCCTGACCCAGTGCCCTGCTTGAAGTCCTAAATAAATACATATTTGTTGAATGAATGAATGAATGAAAAAATGAGTGAATGAATGAAGTCTTTGATAGAGAAAGGGTGCTTTATAGGAATCATTTGAATAACAAGCTTGTGTAGTCCATTTCACACAGGACTTGATTACAGAACTTTGTTTAGATACAGCACTTTAAGAGCATGCTTTCTGATCAAGGGACGTGTGGTTATAAATGAATAATGCCTTTCACAGTGTCTGAGTCACCTCACACCCCTCCACATAATCTGATAACGGTCCTTGGCAGATCTGCCCTTTTGCTGGGGATTCCCCGGGGCTATCACCTCTTGCCTCTCCCTGTGTAATGTTACCGCATCATGCACAGGGTTGCCAGGCACCCGAATATAAGCACCAACTGGGCAGAAATGGGGGGAATGTGAGGGCAAGTTTACAGCAGTGAAACCTCTTGACAGTATGCGTTTGTGTGGATATCATGCACATTTTACCTCAATATGATTTTTTTATGCTGACAAAAAGATAAAGCTGGGCAATAGTGGAAAAGTCGACGACCAAGGTGTTGTTGAAAAGGAAATCACTTGTATCGATGAGGCATTGTCACTATATAGGGTGGTTTAGCTCAAGCATCTGACTCCTCTCCCACCCACAAAGGTTATCTTCTAATATATTGTGGAGGAGGGTGGGGTTGGAGCATTGCAAGTTACAGCGCCTCTCCCACGCTGCCTGCGATACAGCCCCCTGACAACAAGGAAATGGCAGGAATATGACAAACGGGGCTCAGCACAGCACCCAAAGCTTTGACATAACGAGACTGTCTTTATCTTCAAGCAGGTAAAAATGCCCTCAAGAATCTCTTTATTAAATAAAGCAAAAACAGCAGACTTCCAATAGCAGTTCAATTTGAAAATTGCTAAATAAAAGGTAAGCAACAATCAACCTATGACATGCCCCCTAAAAGCATGTGAGCGGAACCAAAGGCCTTGGCATCTTTGGCCAAACAGAGAAGCTGACTTAGGTGTGAGTGGGAAGTCCACCTGCACTCCAGCGCCTGCTCTGGGCAGCCGCGGGAGCCTGGTCAGGTGGCATGGCTGGCCCGGGTCTTCTCTGGTGAATAAATGGTTTGGAATTTCCCTCCCTCCCTTCCTTCCCTCCTTCCCTCCTTCCGTTTATTCCTCCCTCCCTCCTTCTAGCCCTCCCTCCCATCTCCCTCAGTCCTTCATTCTTTTCCATTGTTAAATTTATTGAGGTGCTTTGGTTAGTACAAATTACGTAAGTCCAGCTGTACAAGTCTATAGTACCGTGTCTGTATGTTGCATTAGGTGACCCCTCAGTCAGTACTCCTTCCATCACCATACAGTTAGCTCTCCCTCCCTTCTCACCTACCCGCCACCTCCCTGACCCTCAGGTAACCACTAAACTGTAAACTGTGTCCATAAGGTTTTGGGTTCTTTGTTGCTTTCAGTTTTATATTCCACACATGAGTGAAGTCATGTGGAGGTTTGCTTTTTCTGTCTGGCGTATTTCTCTTAGCACGATGATCTCCGGGTCCATCCACGTTGTTGCAAATGGTAGCATTTCATCTTTTCTTATATTAGCTGAGTAATATTCCACTGTGTAAATGTTCCACAATTTCTTTATCCAGGCATCTATCAAAGGACACTTTGGTTGTTTCCACGACTTGGCTGCCATAAACAGTGCTTCCCTCCTTCCTCCCTTTCTCTTTTTTCTTCTCTTAACATAGGTACTTTTTTCTCCAATTTTTTTTTTTTTTAAGATTTATTTTATTGTTTGAGAGAAAGAGAGAGAGAGAGAGAAGAGGGAAGAGCCTAGAGAAGTCTCTGTAGTTGTAGATCACTAGTTGTGACATAGTTTCATTCTACACAGGTGGATGTGGGGCTGTGTGGGGTAGGAACCAAACTGGGGACCTCCCATGGGAGGTGAGAACCTTTGCCACCAGCCTGGTGGTCACAGTTGTGCTGCAGTTCAGCATATGGGTTTTTCAGCAACTGGGGCCAGGACTCAATCCCTGGACCTCACAGTTGCAAGGCAAGAGCCCAACCTATTGAACTATCCTGGTATGCTTCTCCAAATCTTTTAAGAGGTTTCTCAAGAAAATAAAACTAGTATATATATATATATATATATATATATATATATATATATATATATACATACATACAGACATACATACATATATATATATATATATATAAGTGTGTGTGTGTGTGTGTGTGTGTGTGTATTAGTATATATATGTATATACATACCGGTATATGCATATGTACACATATATGTATATTATATATTCGGGTCCAATTGAAAAAGCCTTCTAGCTCTGGGAATTTATTATGAGCAAAACCTCTGAAAGCTGCTTTCCTAGTCTTGACAAAGAAGAGGGAAGCTTTTCTGACCCAGAAGACCAAGAGTTTGGGAATATTCATTCCAGTCAGTTTTCTAAATAATTCTGTACTCATTATTACAAGAAACACTAACTTGAGTCTGAGTGCCTATTTTTTTTTAAAGTGCTCCTGTAGACTTGACTTGAGATTCCCCATTGCATAAAAGTATCCTAAATCATTTATCTTCATGATGTGGCTAACCCAATGGCCAGCATTTCTCAGTACAAACTCCCTTGGTAGGCCTTCAAAATAAAAGAGAAAGAGAAATGGCCACAGGAGAGAATTCCTAGAGGGTGTTTGGGGAGATTGGCAGACCCAGATTTGAGGTACCACCTTATATTTCATTAATGTAAATAAGGCAGATGCCCACCTCTAAGGCAGAGTGTCCCTCATGTGTCACACCAATCCCTTCAACCCCCTGGAACCAGGCAGCTTCCTCTGGTGCAAATATGATGTTCCATTTGGACATCATATTTGCACCATTATGATGTTCAAATGTTCTAACTTCCATCAAGACGAACATGGAAAAGTATGGAAAGTGCTCTCTAATACTCAATGGATACACCTTACAAAACACATATGAGACTTCCCTGCCAACAAACACAGTGCCAGGTATACAGCAGGCACTCAGTACACATTCACTCAGCGAAAGGATGAATGAATGAAATTCATCTCCGTGTTCATGTTGGGGACCTGCTGGTGGAAACCCAGTTGTGAACACCTTTCAGATCCATTCACCTGAGTTATGAAGAAAAGGGGGAGGGAAGACAGGACAACCACACAGAGGAAACCAGGAGCTGGCCTAGAAAGTGTGAAGTGACTCGGCTTCCCTGGCAATTCAGTGTACCTGACGCCTGCCCACTGGGGCGATGGCAGCGTGCGACTGGCCTGCCCGCGGTGGGCGCGTGGGCGGCCGGGCAGCCCTCAGGTTGCTGCTGCAGGACGTGCTGCCACCTTATCACGATTTCCTGGCCACAGAAGGTTTCTCACATGCCCGTGCGGGCATTCCCCAGCCACCAGCCACGGCCTCACGCTGCAGGCTGCCCTGCGCTGTTGTCCCCTGTCCTGGCTAACCACACGCTGTGTCCTCTCCGGAGACTCGAGCATCTTTCCTGCGCCTCTCTTGTGTCGCAACAGCTGCTTGATGGTCCCCCTGCTCAGAGAGGAAAGCCACTAGGGAGGCCCCCAGGTGAATTATCGGGTGTCCTCCAGGGTAGCACGGGCCTGACGGAGCCTGAGTATGTCTGGTCACAGTCACTGGGCCTGCGGCATGTAAGTCATGAGCGATCTGGCCTCGTTAGTGAGAGTGAAGCATGTCTGCATGGGAAGCGCTGGTGGTAGAGGACTGGCATCTATGTGGGCAGTGAAGGCGTGGGTGTGCGTGTGTGTGCGCGTGTGCGTGTGTGTGTGAGTTTTAAGATATTTTGAGATTTCTGTTTTCTCCACTCACCTCAGCATCTCATATTGTTTAAGCAGGTTCCAGAAAGTTCCAGAACCTATGCAGGTGGAGAGTCACAGCTTTTTCACAGAACAACCACAAAATAGCAACAAAACCAAAAAACTCTTTTGAGGTCTGGACCACAAGTCAAGTGGAGCTTAACTTGATATTTTAAGACCTCTACGTCTAAGTTTTCCTCCACTCTCCCACTGGTTCCCCTGGTATGGGAAGAGTCCGAGCAAATGGCCAGCTCCCCGTATGGCCTCTGGTTCACAAAGGCTGCCTCTTGCACACCCTCCTCTTTGAAGCCTGAAGTTCTCGGTTGCCTCCCTGTATTACAGGCTTCGGCCCGGGGTGGGGGCCTCAGTGAGGGGCCATTTTTGCAATCCTCTTGATTACGGTGCCTGCAGCCCAGGCAATGCAAACCCTCCGGTTCCCTTTTGAAGAAGCACAAACAGTTGTTTACTAGCATACTAGCCTTTGAAAGAGCTGGGCTGACTTTGAGGACAGAGGTGATAAGGGCAGTTCATGTCTGAATTCTCTCTCAGGGTGTCTCTCCAGCCCACTCTGGTTCTTCCTCTCCCCTGCTCTCCACAGCTGACCCTGTCTGCTTCCTACGTCCTTTCTCATCGGCCTAATTGTGTTCCTCTCCTCAACACCTCCCTTTGCTTTCTGCCTCCCCTTCCCCTGTCCACCCGGCTTTCTCTTAAACCCATCATACATAGCAAGCGATACAATGTCAGTGGTGACACGCAGACTGTTTAGTTGGGAACAATGTTAGTTAATCCCTAAAATGAGATAGAAGATAACTTCTGTATTGTTTTGTTAGAGGGGAAGCCGGGATGGCTCAGTGGGTTGGGCGCTCACTTTGCAGCCCCGGGGACCAGGGATCAAATCCCGGCCCTGACCCGTGTGGACCCATATGCTGAACTGGGGAGTGCCCCCAGTTCAGTTCTCACCGGGGTGAGACCCCGGCCCAGTTCCTGCCCTGTGCAGCCCCGCACCCACCTGTGGAATGAAACTATGTGAAAAAACCAATGATGTGCAACTGTGGAGACTGTTCTGGGCCCTCCCCCTTCTCTCTGTCTCTGACTGTATCTCTCTCT
>PVKE010009145.1:17031-45764 GCA_004027555.1 Craseonycteris thonglongyai | reverse complement strand
TCTCTAAAAGTTAATCTCTAAGTTTTGATTATCTGCACATACTAAAAAGTTCAAAACTTGGGATGCTGTGATAGCTCCGCAGGTAGAGCACTTGCCTTGCAACCATGAGGTCAAGAGATCAAATATCCACCCTGGCCTGTGCAAACCCATATGCTGAACTGCGGCTCAACTGGTAACCGCCAAGATGGTGCTGAAGGTTCTTGCCTCCCACGCAGGAGGCCCCCAGTTTGGTTCCCACCTGGAGCAGCCCTACATCCACCTGTGTGGAATGAAACCATGTCACAACTAATGGTGTAACAAGTATGGAGATTGCTCTAGGCCCTTCTCTCTCTCTCTCTCTCCTTCTTTCAAACAATAAAATAAATCTTTCTAAAAAAGTTCAAAACTCTCAATCCATATACTATGCTAATAAGGAGTTCCTGTGATAGTCTGAGGCTTAGTTCTTACAAAACTAAATGAACTATAAAATTTTATTTGCCTTGAAGATGTGGAACATCAAGTTGGAATTGGTTAATCTAATATATCTAATAGTTTCATACATCTAACACATATTCACTAATATATGTTAATATAGCTAATTTAACTTCTTTAAAGCTGAAGGATATTGCTTTCTGTTTTATAATGTAACTTTTTTTAATTATATAAACTTGTAATCTCAAAGAATTGTGAATATGGTATACTTTTTCCATCCAACTGATTATTTTTGTAACATTGTTACAAATTGTTAATGGGCTGCTTGAGATCTTTCAAAGACAATGTATATATAATACTAATTTTTGTGAATTAGGACTACATCTCTTTAGCTATAATATTTTCTAAATAGAAATAAGTATATACTTAAACATTACTCACCAAGTCTGTATTTAAATGTTGGACCATATGCCCTTATGGTCTATTTCTATTTTTTCCATTTCTGTTTATGACTACCACTTGATTTCAAATTCAATCGTTTATAAACCAGTAGCTCAGATAATACAGAGATTAATTCTCCTATCACTGAAAATGGTTTTGTAAGAGAGGGTGGAGAATGATAACAAAAAGAGACTGAAATATATTCTTTATTCCATGAGTTGGCTTCTGTCAATAATCTAACTTTTAATTGGTGGTCACGTGTAGTAAATACAGTCAAATTCAGTTGCTTCTACATGTCCCTTCTGCACTAAGGTAGAATTAAGTACACCTAAGAAATTGGCTATAGCCTGGGACCTTGGACAACTGAAAGTTAAATTGGTTATAAGGTGTTGCTTTGTGATATGACCAAAGTGTGTTGACATAGATTTAAACCCTTAGACCAATTATGTTCTAAACAAGCAATATGGGTATATAATTAGCCTCTTTGAACTTTAGTTTCTTTATTTATAATAATACCCTCCGCTATCCATTTATCATAAGGATGAAATTAAATGGAGATTTTGGATGTGCAGCAAAAAAAAAATGGCAGCTAGTAAATTAATGTTTGTCAGTCATAGGACAGTTATTCATAGAAATAGATCACCATTATTATTTTCATGCTCTTTTGATCAGACTATGATGTTCCCAATCTGTATAATAAAGCTTTTTTTCTGTTAATTGAATTATCTCATAATAGGCCAATAAAACCCTCTGAGGGGGGGGAAAGACAAATTATTCAGTTTTAGTTCTTTATAGATTTTCTTACATCTTTGCTGTTAATGAAATTATAAACAAACCCTATATATTAAAAGAAGAAATATGAACATATACTTAAGAGGCTGCCTTTACCTCCTGAAATCTACTCAGAAGGTATCTAAAAATATTCATTCCAAAATTAATATTACATTTTTATAATGTTGGTTGATTTGTGAAAAAGCTCTTATCACTTTAAAACATTGAGAGTGAAAGATATATTTATTCATATATATACTCAAAAAGTTTGAATTCTGAGAATAAAATCTAAACACCTTCTTAATTATAAAGGTAACTTCTGGATCCATTTTGAGAAATACAATCTTTCAGGACAAAAATAATATTAAATCAACCTTTAAAACTTGAGTCAAAAGAAAATTAGAGACGGTGTATAATAAGAGATTTGAGCACTGAAGGGCTAAGGTAATGTGAAAAGTGACACAGTCGGTGAGGAATATCCCAAAAGAAGGATTTTTTTTTGAAGGTGGCAACTTCCATGCATAACCCATTGGAATTGTATTTTTTGTATGTGTGTGTGACTAAGTAGCACTTGAATCTTTCTAACTTGGAGTTGTTCAAATTATTGTGACCCTATTTTTAAAACACATCTCAGGGATAATAAAAGCAACAGTAATAGTAAGTACCACCTGTTGAGAAAAATACATACAAAATACTGTTAAGCATGTACCATATGTTCCTAATTTAATTCCACAAACCACACTATGAAGAGATATTATTAACATTTTACAGATGGAAAAACTGTGACTAAGATGGAGACAAGTCGCTTGGTCTGTCTCTTTCCATCAAGCAACACAGCTTCCATATTTAAAAAAATTAACTTCCATTTTTATTACTCCTGTCCTTTCACAGCTGAGGAAAAGGTATAAAATGGACCTATTGAATTCAGGATCCTCCCCATTTCTCTTCCCCCACCCTCTGTTAGAATAAAAAGCTAACTGAACTAGGAACAAAAAGAGTTGGGAAACAACAAAACAAAAACAAAAAAGAAAAGGTTGGGAACAAAATGTCGGAGGAAGGAATACCAAGTATCAGCCATCAATCCTTTAATAGCTGCACTCATGTGTCCAGATACAATGGCCTTGCCTTCCAGTTTAATTTTGAATTTTTGGAAGGATAGTCATAAGAAATTATTCAAAAAGAGCCATGCTCCTCTTGGGATTTTAAAAAAATATAACATTAAAAATCCTTCCCAAATTAAAATGAGTGATTATAAATCTCTTGAGTTATTCTGTAGTTTCAGTTTTATTTTCAGTATCCATCTCCTATCTTTGGTCTCAGTCCTAACAGCAGAAACCTCCAAGAACTTGCCAGCTCCTTTGCAGCCTTTCCACTTTCCCTGATGCCCACCACTTGGGTAGTTATTCGTATTAATGAAGCCGATTTTAAGTGGAGTTTTGTTGTTTGTTGGTTGGGCTTTGTTTGATTTTTTTTTAATCCTCTGTAAGATCTTGTCATTTACTGCCCACCTACTTTTGGTTCACCTTGTATATTAAACTAAACTCCAACTGAGAGCAGGGGAAATAAATTAACAAATTTATCAGTTATATTCTCATATTTTGAAAGTCTTTCTCTTTTTATTAGTTCATAGAAACTTACCTTCAAGTGAAATTTATGCAGACTTTAAGAAAATAGTTTCTTTTTACAAATACAAGGATAATTATCATGAGGGAAAATGGAAGCAGTATGCACCAAATTTATGTAAACTTATGTAAGCCATAGATACATAAATTTCATAATTCTATGGATCAACCTAATGATTTGGTTAATTGTTATTTGCTGCTATGGTTTTTAACTCAGAGAAGTTTCGTGCAGCAATACAATATATTCAGTGGCCTTTTCCTGAGCTATATTATAAAGCACCAGAGAGCAGGAAACAAGGTCTATTCAAACACCACTCCTCATACAATGCTTTCCAACAATGGTTGACTGACTTACCTAACAAAATCATAGGTTACCAGTATCAAAAGCTACCATAGGAGCATCACTGGTCTTTATTCAGTTACCAGGCCCTCTTTGCTCTGGTAAAAAGAAAGCAGAGACGGTCAATGAGCAACTCCCCAAATGCTTTGGGACCCTCATCATCTACTAACCATCCCCATCTGGAAATTGCTAATGTATAAGATGTATACATAATGTATAATGTATAAGATTAACAACAATATATAAGAACAGAATTGCAATCTGAGATGCTCATTTTTATGACAATGATCTTATTATACTATTAACTTCAAGAACAATTAAATCAGCTGGAATGTGAAGACAAGTATCTGTTCTCTTTTTTGCTTTTTAGAATATGAAGTTATATCCAGAGAAAATGGGTCATTCAGTGGGAAGAACAAGTCCATTCAAGTTACAAATCAAACTTTCTCCACAGTAGAAAATCTAAAACCAGACACAAGGTAAGCCACCAGTGACATTAAAGGTAAGTTCTGAGAATGCAAAACTCATCGCAAAGGAACGAAATGACAACATCCCTCTGTGTCTTAAGGGAGAATCTGGTTTGCATTTTATTTTTTGGCTTTTCATACACAACACTAGATACCTCAATAGTGAAGTTTTGCAAATATGCAAGTAATTGGTGGGGATACAAGACTAACAAAATGGTATTGTAAGCTAACATTATAGCTGGGAACATTGTAAAATAGAAGGCCATTAGTACCAAATGTTGATATTAAACATCAAATTTAGAGAAGAAAGAGTTTGTGGACCAGAAACAACTGTAGTACCGTATACATGATGCAAACTAAATTTGAAACACAGGAGAATTTAGCTGGCATACTAGAAAAGGGAGGGCAAGGAAATAAAATCCATGTGATCAATGTAAGTGAAAGCTTATAATAGTTAATGCTTAAAATAACTAAAGGGGGAAGTTGGGGTGGCTCAGGGGGCTAAGCGCTTGCTTTGCAGCCCCAGGGACCAAGGATCAAATCCCAGTCCTGTCCTGTGCAGACCATATGCTGAACTTGGTGTGCTCCCCATGAGGGATGCCCCCAGTTCAATTCTTGCCCCCCAGTTTGGCCCCTGGTTCAAGGGGGCGTGCCTTCCATGCAGAAGGCCTCCAGCCCTGCATGGCCCCTACCCACCTGTATTGAAAACTGACGATGTACAACTATGGAATCTGCTCTGGGCCCTCCCCCTTCTCTTTGTCTCTCTCTATCTCTGTCAAAAACAATAAAATAAATCTTATTTAAAAAAAACAACTAACTAAAGACTAGTCCCAGACACAGCAATACTTTGCTTTTGAGTCTTTTTATCACAGACAAATGAGAATAGATGTTTGAAAAAAGAAATAAATAATATTAGCATTGTTCTATAATAAGCAAATTTTCTTGGTATTCCCTTAGTACACATTGATACCAGGTTGTTAATATTCACTGCATTGTTTTGTGATTGCTATATAAATCTAAAATACCCAATATTTTATCAGTTCATTGTATTATTACAAGAATTATAAGGATCTTAACATTTCTAGAAATGTAGTAAGGGTTTTTTTTGTTTGTTTGTTTGTTTGTTTGGTTCTAAAATTTAGCCACGTAAAACAAAACAAAAATCAAAGACATTCTCAAATGAATACAGCCAAGCATTTTCTTAACAAATCTGATATGCTAAATTTATTTCTGAACTAAATTTTACTCTGTGTGGGAATCAGTTTCTTTCCTCAAACTCCAAAACATTGTCTGATAAGCAATCTGTGCATTCAGTCAAAATAAAACAAAACAAGCAACAACAACAACAACAACAACAACAAAAACCTGATATCCTAAATTATAGTACACCAAGCAGCATAAAAGAATTTTCAAAGGGGCATAATCAAGAATTTTTCCTGAGTAAATATGTCAGCTTGATAAATTTCCCAGTATTGAAAAAGACAAACTCCAACATCAGAATCAGAGATTTTCCCCCTAAGTTTTATCCTATATCTTTCACTGTCACCAGTTGATTGAGTTGAATTGGGTGTTTTGGATGCCAAAAGAGCTTATTTGGACTCTGACAGCAAGGAAACTCTTATTTTTTCAGGGGAAGATCTAACTCATTATAGAGAGTTTGCTGTATGTAAACTGTAGTCCAATCCTACAATAATAACACTTTTTCACAAGTGATATTTCTTTTCTTTCAAGTTCTTAGTTTAAAGCTGAATATGGAACATTTTGCAACTGTTAATTTTATTAAAAGATATGTTAGCCAAAATAAACATATATTTCGGTAATGATGATCCTGGTTCTGTTTTCTTAACAAGATTAGCAGGGAGAGAGCCTATTTTTAGCATAATATATTTAAGGAAAAAGTAAAAGTAGTCATTTAATTTGGACTTTTTAATTGGTGGGTTGGGCTTACAGGGCTTTGATGGGTTCTCTCTTTAGTTTCTGGCTTTTTACACCACTTAATAAAAAGCTGTATAGTACACAGAAAGTACACTGAAAGACTCCCAGTTTCTCTTTATTATGTTCCTTTTCTGAATCAGTCTGTCCTGAGATCTCACAGTGCACCTATTAACAATAAGTAGAAGTAAAAGAGTTATTCCAGTGACATTTTAATCCTTTTGCTTGTAAAAGTTTTGCATTTCTAATCAGCTAATGTTGATTAAGTGTCAATCAGTATGCTCAGCAGTATGGCTGGTGTTGGGGTTACATATATACATAAATGTGGTACCTGCTTTTAAGGAGCTGGAGTCTAGAGAGGTAGGCAGTTTATAACCAATTATTCTACACAATGTGGAGAGAGCTCTAGTAGAAGCGTGCACACAGTGCAATGAGAGCCCAAAGTAGGCGGTGCTTCACAACGTCTGGGAAAATTCGAAAAACTTCCTAAAGAAAATTGACACCGGAGCTGAGGTTTGGAAGATAAAGAGGAAGGAGCTAGCTAGGTGACTGTGGTAAGGAAAAGGATGTCAGAGAAATAGCATGTGTCAGTGCAGGGGACAAAATGGCATGGTTGTGTGCCATGAACAACAGGCTATTTTCACCAGTGTGAGGGGTGGAATACCTCTTTTTTAAAGAGACTTTGTGTTTATGTTGTGTAAGAGTGCATTTTTGGCAGCTGACCTACTTGGGCAAGTAGGTACGTAAGAAAAAATTATCTTTGGGTTAAGCTACATTTCATCTGGAATCACAGGACCAATCAGGGTTGTAACTGTTATAGGACTCATGTTAATTTTTTTTGGAGTTTGCCTCAGACTGAAGACAACCTTTATCCAACCCTCATGGTATGTGTCTTGCTTATTTTTCCTGTCCTTCATCAGTGGGTTTCTACGGAGGATCCCTATAGTCTATTCTCATCTCAAGATAAGCAAAGCCCAAAGGAGATCATTTCTGAATTTCTCTTTGGGAAAAAGCAATATTAAGTTTAGGAATCCCTGAAATCAAAATCCCATGCTGAGTTTTACTACTTGGCATAAGTTTGGGGCTAGTCAGTGTATCTACATGTGGTTTATTTAATGTTATTTTTAGAGTTTGGTATGATTGAATGAAATCCAATAGGATATAAAGATTGTTAATGTTCCTATATATAATTTGACCAAGATTATATTGATAGTCCCTAATGGGTCATAATGTAAAAGTTGTATGTCAGTAATCTGGAGAAAGAACACTTCTCACTGGGAGCAAATAGCGCACATAGATGTAAAAGTGCTCTAAAGAAAATTGTCTTGTCTGTCATACATGAAACTTTGTGGTGGTCAAGTAGTTTAGTAGATCCTAGTAGTCCCCAATGAGTATCTGGATGCATTCCATGCTATCTTAACAGAGGTAACCTGGAGATTAATTTTTCAAATGGACAAAACTGTTTGGAGCTGAAATATTAAAATTATTTGTTGAGGTATCTATTAGTCAAAATAACAATGATTTAAGAAATAATAAAATTAAGTTCAATTATTTATTTAATTTGAGATTTCTGAACCCTAAAAATACCTGGATAAACAAAATACCCATGAAACAAATAGAGAATATCATAAGACAGCATAAAAGCAGGTGTAGAACTTACACTCAAGTTCCATAATTTTTCAGAAGAGAGAGCTCATGGTATACTGGAGAGTGGAATTTGACAGTAAAGGATAGGATGGAATGGGTGGTAAGAAAAAGAGCAAACAAAGAAAAAAAGAAAAGAGCAATAATAGTGTTGCTCTTTCAAATCAAATATATGTGTATGACTTTGGTGAAATACAAGTAGTCCTCAAAGTTACTACTGACAGCAAAGCTACAGCCAAAATAATAAAATTATGAGCCCCTAAATTTTGATTTGTTGGCTTTTTCAATGCAAGCTTTTTACATACTCTATCACACCATTAAGGCAAGGTTTCTTTCCATCGTATCCTTTCTTCCCCACCATGGCCCAAGATTAATGCTAATAAAAAAACACACTGTAAAAGAAAGAGGAAGTATGTTTGGATGCAGTCACCAGATGGTTTTTATTAGCTATAAGAAATGACCTGATCACATTTCAACGCTTGGAGAAATTTTTAAATAAAAAATATATGGTATAATTTAATTCCCAAAGTAGAAAAACTTAGAATTATAGCTGTTAAAATCCTCCCAACTCCCCTTAGGTTCTAGAATTCCCTATTTGAAAAGCTTGAAGATAATAACTCCTGAAAGAATTACTATAGCTGTGTTCCAATTCTAGAAGACATATGTAAACAATTTATTTTAATAGCATTTTTTCACCATTTGTCCTGACTAAAAAAGAACATGAGATCTAAAACAGGTGATAATGACTAACTAATCATTACACATGGACAAGGGTGGAGTAGAGAGGTTGGTGTTAGACCATTTAACTCAGAGAATCAAGGCAGAGAAAATATGAGGGCTATCCAGAAAGTATCCAGCCATGTAACTGTTCCTGTTATGTTGACAATAGCTGGATTTCTTTCAGACAGCCTTTGTAGAGCTACAGAGCTTTTTTGGTTAAAAATTATAAATGTTTGCACAGTATTCTAAAACCAAAGGAACGGTAGACTATGCTACCTTTTCCTTCCCACAATATATGTTAACTCTGCCTATCTTTATCACTTAGCCAGGTTTTCATATACCCTGCAGAAGCCTGAAAAATAGCCCAGTGAGAGAGTGCCCAGCAACTGTTTTACTGCTGGGAGGATTCAGCACCATACTTGGCACTAGGCTAGGGGGTTCTATTTGCAGAGAGCAGAGCTGCACAGCTTCTCTGGTGCAACAGGGTGCAACTCCAAAGATGGCACAGTGGGGACCACCCCAGCCTTGCCAATGGCCGTTTGTATTAAAATGTGGTCATGTACAGTATGTGTACAGGGAAGAAGGGCTGCCTGGGGAAAGCCATAACTGTTTTAGTCAAGTGACACAGAAGAGATCTACAAACAGAGGCAAACAATGTGGCACAACTTCACCATCATTTTTTTTTTTTTTTTTTTTTTTTTTTTTTTTTTTTTTTTTTTTTTTTAGAGCAGGGGTTTCCAATCTTTTGGCTTCCCTGGGCCACATGGGAAGAAAAACTGTCTTGAGCCACACATAAAATACACTAACACTAACAACAGCTGTGAGCTGGGGGGTAGTGGGGTGGTCTCAAAAGAATCTCATGAAGTTTTAAGAAAGTTTACAAGTTTGTGCTGGGCCGCATTCAAAGCCGTCCTGGGCCAACCTTACTTTAGAGATCCCTCTCTCACCGCCCAGCCCTAAAATACAAAGAAAATGTAGATATGCTGCAATCCAGCTGAATCAGTACCCATTTAGTCCATACCCCAATATGTATTTTCCACTTAATTTTTTCTGATGAAATATCAATGTGTGGCTCTTGTTGAACTAAAAGAAAATTTTAAGAAGAGCCTCTCCTATCTGGAGACAACCACTTTGTCTTTGCAAAGACCACTATGATTACTTTAAGTTGTACGAACAGAACTAATTAAGTATGTGACTTAAACCATAAGTCTTTCACCACTGCTTAAAGGAACAGGAAGTGTGCTAATTTATCTCAAAGTCTCTGCGAATTCTAAATGCTATAATTTTATACCTGAAGCCATGCACACTATCAGTGGACAATCTGGAACTGAAAACCAAAATCTAAGTCAATCTTACAGCAGGTAGGATTGTCCCAATAAACCATTTTTATTTGAATCTATGTCTGCGGTCTGAAACTTGTTTTCAAACTGTTTAACACACATTTTGATAAGCCATTGATGGACCAGGTTCTTACTGGTGAGTTGGTTGGGCAATATGGATGGACACACCACATGTACATGTATTAAAAGAAGCCCTTTAATCTCATCCTTCTCTTTAAATAAGTTCATGTCACTCCTCACTGACTTAAAAACTAAAGAAGCCACTGTGTGGGCCAGACTTACATATGGCCCAGCAATTTCCTATAGAAAATGTACTCTGTCTGGTAATTAAGACAAATCAAGTTCACTTACCCTACTGCCCTCTGTGGCTTAGGAGGATTCTGGAGAACAGTTCTTCCTTTAAGACCAAAACCGACCAGATTCCTATAGCTGACAGCAAACAGTTTGGAACTTTTGTTTGTGTTGTTTGATTTAAGAAAATATTGACACTAAAAGTAAATGGGAATAGGGGCAGCAAGTTCTTATAAACTAAATCTGGCTAAATGAAGCAGGCCTATGGAATAGCCATTTATACCCTTATTCATGGTGCTTTTGTGAAATTCTGATTTCTACATTCTGCATTAACTTTTCAACATCTGTACTTGTAGGCTTTGTAGAAAGGAGTAAAACTAGCTGCCAGAGCGTTAGGCATTGTATTTAGTTTATTGTAGGTGTGGCAGCAAAACAATTGCTTCCTCATTAAAGAAGGAAAAAAAATAGTAGATTGCTAAATTTTGCAACTTTTCTTCTGGTTGAAAGTACAGAGAAGGCACAGGACTCCACTAGTCTACAAAGAGAGACGTCACTCATGTGTAGGATATAAAATTGAAAGCAACAAATGAACAAGGCAAACAACAACAACAACAACTCATAAATACAGACAACAATTTAACTTTAATGGTTACCAGAAGGTAAAGGGGAAGAGGGGCAGTAAAAAAAGGAAAATGGGGTCAAATATATGGTGATATTAATAGAAGGAAAACTGTTTCTAGATGGTGTAATATAGAAATGTACACTTGAAACCTATATAATTTTACTAACCAATGTCACTCCAATACATTTAAGAAGTAAAATAAGGAATAAAAGAGCAATTCTTCTTTTCACATCATCATATTCTTTTCATTACTTTGTATTTAGAATCTTTTAATATCTAAGGGGAGGGAAGTGCCAGAAAATTGTAGCAACACTGTAGAATTCTAGCATAGCCCAGATCTGAAATTTGTGTCCCCCACAGAAATGGGAGACAAAAGAAATGTCCCTAAGGACATGCTAGGCAGTTAGTTGCCTCCTCTCCCTTCTGTATGAGGATTTATTTTGTCCTCTAAGCCCCACAGCCCTGCCCTTTTGCACTTATCTGTATTCCCAGGTCAGCATAAATAATGTGTGTGTGGCAGAAATCCAGATATATGTACTATAATTTTGTGGTGTCCTTGGAGAATTGATTAATTGGATTTCTCTTTCTTTATCTGAGTGCCCTTTACCCTTTTTCTCTTATTCTCTCCCCCTGACTGAAGCCCCACCTGAATGAGACTAAAATATTTTAAGACTACACTAGTGGTAAAATTAGCTAACTAAACAATTCAAACAGCTACTGGGTGGCCTTTCTACGTAAATCCAGGTTGCTTGAGGTTTTACGAGGCTTTTGTTAAAGTGAAAACAAGCTTTTAAAATTAATAGGAGTATATTAAAAGTTCATCAGATAATGAAAGCTATAATTCAGCTATTATGGGTGAAAATGGGAGAAAATGGTTATAGAGAGGGATAAAGAAAGGGAAGGCAGGAGATGACAGAGTGTCCTACCAGACCTGAAGAGTCATCTCAGACCAAATTCTCCAGGTTGGAGCTCCCCTGTCCTAGACAGTTTGGCCTGTATACTACGGATTCCACTCTTTGAAACCCTAGTTTTCAGTTTTCTATAAATTGACATTTAATTCTTATGCTGATTTTCACAGTTGGTTTCAAACTATACCTTCTTTATTATCCTACTCCTCTGAGATAATTTAGAGCTTCCTAGACTCTTCAGGGAAATCTTAGAACTTTTTTTCTGTTAGCCTATGGAGCTATTTTTGATGGCAGGCAGAAACCTTCACCTGATAAATTTTCATTCTTCTCAATAACTCATTAGCTATGCATTTATTATAACCTTTACAGTCACAACAGTATGTGGACATAGAAGAGTTCTTGAGAGTTCTATGGCAGTGTTGGCCAAATTCCCCAATAATAAATTAGAAGCACCTAAAATGTAATACTAGAGAATATTTATGATCAGTATGTGCCAAACACCTTGCTATTAAATGTGTTATCTCATTAAATTCTCACCAAAAAAGTCACAGATACTTTTATATATACCTTTATGAGGTTATAGTTATAAATAATATTATCCTCATTTTTATATGTACGAAATTGGTACTCATAGAGGTTAAATAACTTACCTGAAAGTCGCACAGTACTGCAGCTGTGAACCCAAGTCTTTCTGGCTCCAGAAACCATGCTGCCTCTTCTTTGGGAGGCTTGGGAGAATTGTTTTTCTTTGGATCTATACCTACCCAGGCAGAAACAGGCATGGAATTCTGTCAGAAATGTTATTTACTTGGCTTCTCCTCTAGAAGGACCAAGATGTTCACTGTAGTTGTCATCTGGACTGCAGTCTATTTAGATGATAATTTCAATGAAGTAGGTCTTATAAGTGGCTTTTTAAATTTAACTTTTACTTTTATTAGTAATGCATACACATGGTTTTAAAACTCAAATGCTACAAAGCAGCTCATTTGTATTCCTAAATCCCATTTCCCAGGAGCAAATATATTCCATTAGTTTTTTCAACTTTGTTAAAGTATAATTGACAAATAAATTTGTAAGCTATTTAGGGGATGCCTGGACAGCCCAGCAGGTTCAGTGGTCTGAGGATCAAATCCTGGCCCCAGTCCCAGCCCATGTGGACCCATATGCTGAGCTAGAGTGTGCTTCCCAGGTGGATGGCCCCCAGTTTGGCTCCCATGTGAGAGGCCCCTGGCAGATTCCCACTCTGAGCAGCCCCACGCCCATCTGTGTGGAATGAGACTACGTAGAAAACTAATGATGTACAACTATGGAGACTGCTCTGAGCCCTCCCCCTTCTCTGTCTGTCTGTCTGTCTGTCTGTCTGTCTGTCTCTCTCTCTCTCTCTCTCTCTCTGTCAAAAACAATAAAATAGGGGAAGCCAGGATGGCTCGGTGGGTTAAGCACTCCTTTGCAGCCTGAGGACCAAGGATAGAATCCCAGCCCATGCCTGTGTGGACCCATGTACTGAACTGGGTTATGCTTCCCATGGGGAGACCCCTAGTTCAGTTCTCACCCCCAAGCTTGGCCCCAGGACTGAGTGGGCATGTCTCCCATGCAAGAGACCCCCAGCCCAGTTCCCGCCCTGCATGGCCCCTCCCACCTGTGTGGAATGAAACCATGTCAAAAACTGCTGATGTACAACTATGGAGACTGCTCTGGGCCCTCGCCCTTCTCCCTGTCTCTCTCTGTCAGAAACAATAAAATAAATCTAAAAATATATATAAAATAAATCTTTAATAAACAAATAAATTTGTAAGATATTTTAAATATACAGTGTTTTGATTGTGAAAAGATTCCCCTCCCCATCTAGTTAGTCAGCACATCCATCACCTCATGTACATACCTTTTGGAAGAAGGAGGCTTACAATATTAAATTCTACTCTCAGCACATTTCAATTATACAAAACAATGTTAACTATAGTCACCATGTTATACATTAAATCCTCAGAACATATTCATCTTATAGCTGAAAGTTTGTACCCTTTTACCAACCTCTCCCTATTTCCCCTACCCGCCAGTCCCTGGCAACCACTTTTCTACTCTGCTTCTATGTGTTCAACTTTTCTCTTTATTTAGATTCTACCTATGTAGTATTAGATACTATGTAGTATTTGTCTTTCTCTGTCTGCCTTATTTCACTTAGCATAATGCCCTCCAGGTTCAATCCATATTGCAAATATAGGATTCCCTTCATTTTTAAAGCTGAATAATATTCCATTATATACATATACCACATTTTCTTTTTTCATTCATCCATTAATGGACACTTAGATTGTTTCTGTATGTTGGTCAGGGTGAATAATGCTGCTATCAATATAGGAGCATTGAAGGTTATAATTTCATTTTCTCTGGATATGTTCCCAGAGGTGGGATTACTGGAGCCATACTATTTTCCAGGGTAGCTGTCCCAGTTATATCCCACTAATAGTGTACAAGTGTTCACTTTCTTCCACATTCTAGCCAGCATTTATCTTTTGTCTTTTTGTTAACAGATAACAGGTGTGATGTCATTGTAATTTTGATAGGCGTTTTCCTTATGATTAGTGATAAGTACCTTTTTTGTGTATCTGTTGGCCATCTATATGTCTTCTTTGGAAAAATGTCTATTCAGGTGATTTACCCATTTTTTATATTTGGTTATTTGCTTTTTTACTATTGAGTTGTATGCATTCCTTATATATTTTGGATATTAACCTTTTATTACATACATGGTTTGAAAATATTTTCTCCCATTTTATAGGTTGCCTTTTCATTTTGTTGATGGTTTCCTTCATTGTGTGAAGCTTTTAGTGTGATACAATCCCACTTATTTACTTTTGCTTGTGTTGTCTTTGTTTTTTATGTGAAATCAAAAGAAAATCACTAAGACTGATATTATGAAGTTTACCCCTAGGTCTTTTTCTATGAGTTTTATGGTTTCAGGTCTTATGGCCAAGTCTTTAATCCCTTTTGAGCTAATTTTTTATTATAATGTAAGAAGGTGGTCCAGTTCCATTATTTGCATGCATTTGTCCAGTTTTCCCAGCCCATTTTTTTGAAAAGACAGTCCTTTCCCCTTTGTATATTTTTTACTTCTTTGTGATAAATTAATTGACCACATATTCATGGGTTTATTTCTGGGCTTTCTATTCTATTCTATTGATCTGTGTCTATTTTTATGCCAATACCATACCGTTTTGATTACTACAGCTTTGTAATATAGTTTGACATCAGGGAACGTGATGCCTCTAGCTTTGTTCTTTTTCAAGATTGCTTTGGGGGGTGGGGGAAGGAAAAAAAAAAAGAAGATTGCTTTGGCAATTCAGGACCTTTTCTGGTTCTACACAAATTTTAGGATTTTATGTTCTATTTTTTGAAAAATGACTTTCAGATGTTTTTAAAGATCTATTTTATTTTTTTTTGACAGAGACAGAGACAGGGACAAAGAGAGACAGAGAGAGAAGGGGGAAGGCCCAGAGCAGTCTCCATAGTTGTATGTCATCAGTTTCAACATGGTTTCCTTCCACACAGGTGGATGGGGCCTCACAGGGCAGGAACTGGGCTGGGGGTTTCCTGCATGGGAGGTATGACCCCTGGAGCCAGGGGCCAAACCAGGGGAGAGAACTGAACTGGGGGCCTCTGGCATGGGAAGCACACTCCAGTTCAGCATATGGGTCCACAAGGGTCGGGTCAGGGCTGGGATTTGATCCTTGGTTCCTGTGGCTAAAAAGTGAGTGCTTAATTCACTGAACCATCCTGGCTTCTCCAACTTTCAAATTTTGATAGGGACTGCATTGAATCTACAGATTGCCTTGGGTAGTAGGGATGTTTCAACAATATTAATTTTTCTAATCCAGGAGCATAAAATATATTTCTATTCGTCTTCAACTTCTTTCATCTATGTTTTATAGTATTCAGTGTACAGATCATTCATTTCCTTGTATAAATTTATTCCTAGGTATTTTTTTTTGTTATGTTATTATAAATGGGTTTGTTTTTTAAATTTCTTTTTATGATAGTTCTTTGTTGGTGTAGAAAAACAGAACTGATTTTTGTGCATTGATTTTGTATCCTGCAAATTTACTAAATCAGGGATGGTGAACCTTTTGGCGATTGAGTGCCAAAGTTTATGAAATAAGAGTATACTCGCTCAACTCGCGTGCCAACCCATCAAGTGAGATAGAGGTATTGATTATTTTTATGTCTATAAGAGGCACAGGATGTTTTTATAACAAAAAACAATAATTCTGCATGCCAAAATAATTGCTCCGTGTGCCACTTTGGGCACGCATGCCATAGGTTTGCCACCCCCATACTAAATTAATATATTAATTCTAACAGCTTTTTGGTGGAATCTTTAGGGTTTCCTATATATAAGGGCTCTCTGGATACTATCCAGTCATATATCCATTCTCATTATATTAACAATGGTTGCAGTTTTTTCTGGACAGCCCTCATATAATATCATGTCATCTACAAACAGAGACAACTTCACTTCTTGCTTTTCAGTTTAAATGCTTTTTATTTCTTTTTCTTGCCTATTGCTCTGGCTAGTACTTCCAGTACTGTGTTGAATAAAAATGGTAAGAGTGGGCATCCTTATCTTATTCTTGATATAGAAGGAAAGCTTTCAGTATTTCACTGTTGAGTGTGTTGGTAACTGTGGTCTTATCATATATGGCCTTTATTATGTTGGGGTATGTTCCCTCTATACCTACTTTGTTGATAGTTTTTCTCATGAAAGTATATTGAATTGCGTCAAGTGCTTTTTCTGCATCTATTGAAATTATATACTATAAATAATATGTTTATCCCTCATTGTGTTTACGTAGTGTATCACAGTTATTGAACTGTTGACATTGAACCATCTCTGTGTCCCTGCAATGAATCCCAGTTGATCATGTTGCATACTTTTAATGTGTTGTTGAACTCAGTTTGCTAATATTTTGTTAAGGATTTTTGCATCTACTCATTTTGTTCATCAAAAATATTAGCCTATAATTTTCTTTTTTTGTGATGTCCTTTTCTGGCTTTGTTGTCTGGGTAAAATGAGTTTAAGAGTGTCCCCTCCTTTTCAATTTATTGGAAGAGTTTGAGAAGGATTGACATGAACTCCTCTTTAAATGTCTGGTAGAATGCACCAATAAAACCATCTAGTCCTGGGATTTTCTTCATTGAGAAGTTTTTGATAACTGATTCAATCTTCTTACAAGAAATTGGTCTGTTCAGATTGTCTATTTTGATCTGAATCAGTCTTGATAGGTTGTATTTTCTAGGAATTTGTCCCCCATTTTTTCTATGTTTTTCAATTTGTTGGAGTATAATTGTTCATAGTAATTTCTTATGATCCTTTGTATTTTGGTCATTATCAGTTGTAATGTCTCCTCTTTAATTTTTAATTTTATTTACTTGAGCCTTCTCTCTTTTTTCTTAGATATTCTAGCAAAGGTTTGTCAATTTTGTTTATCTTTTCCAAAGAAGAGCTCTTAGTTTCATTGATTTTGTTCCTATTGTTTTTCTAGTCTCTATTTTATTTTTATTTTTTTCTGACCTTCATTATTTACTTCCTTCTACTAACTTTGGTCTTAGTTTGTTCTTCTTTTTCTAGTTAGGCATTTATTTCTATAACCATAAATTTTGACACATTGTATTTCCATTTTCACTTGTCTGAAGATATTTTTGACTACTCTTTTGATTTCTTCTTCCCCATTGGCTGTTCAGTAACTGTTTTTGAGTCTCCACATATTTGTGAATTTTCCAGTTTTCTCCTTGTAATTGATTTCTAGTTTTATAACATTATAGTCAAAAAATATGTTTAATATAATTTCAATTTTCTTAAATTTACTAAGACTTGTTTTGTGGTTTCACATATGATCTATCCTGAAGAACATTCCATGTGTGCTTGAGAACAATGTATGTTCTGTTGCAGTCAGATGTAATGTTCTGTATATATCTATTAGGTCTATCTGAGTTAACATGTAGTTTAAGTTTAATGTTTTCTCATTGATTTTCTATTTGGATGCTCTATCCATTGTTGAAAGTGGGGTATTGAAATCCCCTGCCCTTATTGTATTGCTGTCTACTTTTCCCTTCAAATCTGTTATGAACTGAAAGTAACAAAGCAAAAACTCATGGACACAGTCAATAGTTTGGTGGTTACCTGAGGGTAAAGAGAAAGGTGGGTGGGAGAGCAGGGGTGTGGGCAGAGAGTTGGGAGGGGGTGGTCAAATATATGGTGATGGAAGGAGAGCTGATTGTAATGTAGAGTTGTGCACCTGGAAACTATGTGATTATTACCAACCAATGTCACCTCAATATATATAATAAAAAAATCTGTTAATATTTGCATTATATATAATATTAAGGTGCTCCTATGTTGGCTAATAAATATTTACAAATGTTATAACCTCAGGAAATGACACATTTATCTTAAATATAATGCCTTTCTTGTCTCTTGTTAGTCTTTGGCTTAAAATCTATTTTGTCTATTAAGTATGGGTACCCTTGCTTTCTTTGGTTTCTATTTGTATCAAATACCTTTTTCCATCCCTTCACTTTTACTCTGTGTGTCTTTAAAACTAAAGTGAGTCTCTCATAGGTAGCATATACTTGGGTCTTATAGTTTTTGTCCATTAAACCACTCTGTGTGTTTTGATTGAAGAATTTAATCCATATATATAGTAATTATTGATATGTATGGATTTACTGTTGCTATTGTTCATTGTTTTCTGGTTATTTTGTAATTCTTTTGTTCTTTTCTTTTTACTAACCTCCTTTGTAATCTAATGATTTTTTGTGGTGATATGCTTTGATTCCTTATTTTTATCCTTTGTATATCTATTATAGGTTATTATGTTGTATTACCATGAGGCTTACATAAAACATCTA
Organism: Craseonycteris thonglongyai; assembly: GCA_004027555.1. Taxonomy (NCBI): domain Eukaryota; kingdom Metazoa; phylum Chordata; class Mammalia; order Chiroptera; family Craseonycteridae; genus Craseonycteris; species Craseonycteris thonglongyai. The sequence goes on along the minus strand of PVKE010009145.1, from coordinate 27,349 downwards.
TTTATAACAGTCTATTATAAGCTTATAATAACTTCAAATACATACAAAAGTTCTACATTTTTACTCTTCTCTCCACATTATGTTTTTGATGGCCCAATTGAAATATATTTGCATTGTGTATTTATTAACAAATTATTATAGCATAATTATTTTCAATACCTTTTTAATCTTATTGAAAGTTATGATTTACCCACCATGATTACAACAGTAAGGTATTCGGAATTTAACTATATATTTACTTTTTCCCAGTGAGTTTTATACTTTCATATGTTTTCCCATAACTAATTCAGAATCCTTTAGTTTCACCTTGAGGAATTCTAACAGTTTTTTGTAAGACTGGTATAGTGGTGGTGATGAACTCTTTCAGCTTTTGTCTCCACCTCTCCTTCAATTTGGAAAGACAACTTTTCTGAGTAGTTTTTCTTATTTCAGCACTTTGAATATATAATACTGCTCTCTGGCCTGAGAGCTTCTCCTGAAAAAAATCTGCTAGTAGTCTTATAGGAGATCCCTTGTATATAACAGTTTTTCTTCTCTTGCTGCTTTTAAGATTTCCTCATTTTAAACTTTTGATAATTTATTTATAAGGTGTCTCAGTGTGGACCTCTTTGGATTATTTTTATTTGGAACTCTGAACTTCCTGGATCTAGATCTCTATTTTCTTCACCAAGTTAGAGAAGTTTTCAGCCATTTTTTTTTTTTAATAAGTAAGCATTCTGCACCTTTCTTTGCTTTATGGTATCCCATGTGTCCCTTAAGCTATCCTCACTCTTCTTTTTCTTTGCTTTGCTCTCTTCTCTTCTCTTCTTTTCTCTTCTCTCTCTCTCTCTTTCATTTGTTTGTTTGTTCCTCTGATTGGATGAATTCTACTGCCGTGTCTTTGGGCTTACTGATCCTTTCTTCCACTTGATTTAATCAGTTGTTAAACTCCTCCAGTGACTCTTTCAGTTGTTATTTTATTCTTCAGCAATGTTTTCTGCTTTACACTTTTTAATATTTTATATCTCTGTTGAAAATTCTCATTTTGTTCATGCATTGTTGTCCTGGCCTTAGTGAACATCTTTATGACTATTATTTTGAACTCTCTATCAGGTAAATCACTTGTATTCATTTCATTAAGATTTGTTTCTAAAGATTTTTTTCTTGTTGTTTTGTTTGGAACATATTCCTCTGTTTCTTCATTTTCTTTGACTCTTTGTTAGTTTTTAAATGCTACATAAAACAACCACCTCTCCCAGTCTTGATAGGATGATTTCATATAGGAAATGAACCCTTGATCAACCCAGACCAAACTCCTAGTTGTCTCTCAATCCTCTGAGATTGTCCAAGCCACCTTCATTATTCTTAGTGGTTTCTAGTAGTTGAGAGTGTGCCAAAATCCATTAATGTCCTGAAGATGAGAATCACAGTCAGCACCTAGGTGCAAGCTGATTATAAACTGGAACCTCAGGTAGCAGCTAGGAAATTATGCAGGCAAGCCCCTTCCTGGCATACACTGGGAGATGAGTGTTTTTTAACCTGTTCATCTGTGTTTGACCCAGGATTAAGCCATGGTAGAAGAAATAAAACAGTTCTTGTATCTTTTAAGAACTGTTTTATTTGCTACTGTACTGTGGGACTCAGGAAGCAGGTAATCCCTTGGGCAGCAGCCATAAAAATGGGATGCCAGCCAGCTTTTTATACAAATTCCTTTCAGGAAGATAGTAGTGACTTGGTTTTATTGTTGGGCCAGCTGAATAGAGGGCAGGAAAGGTGTCTGCTGGCTTCTCAGTCTTGGGGGGATCACAGTAAACCATTAGATATTTGCCAAAGTCAGAAGTCTCACCTTCAGATAGCAGTTTTTAAAGTATGCTTATGAACCTCTTTCAGGAAGAGTGGGAGATAGGCATTTTTGCCTGTTCCCTCTGTTCTAAACTTTGGGGGACAGTTAAGAACTGCTGGTTTGCTACAGTCCTGTGGTGTTTGTGAATGCAAGATCCATTAGCTATCAGGACCAGGTGACCTGTCCCTTGAGTGAAAGTTGTATAAGCTGGGTGCAGACATATTTGCAACCTTCTTGCAGGGAGATACTAGTGACTTGGAGCTGGCTGAAGAGAAAGGCAAAAGACGTATCCATCATCTTCCAGTCTCTGTGGAAGGTCACAGCCAGGCATTAGGTGCTCCTGAAATTAGAAGCGCGGTCCTTGGGCAGCAGCTCTTGTTTTCAAATAAATCTCTTTCAGGGGAAGATTGGGAGATGGGTGATTTTTCCTGTTTCCTCTACACTGATCATCCAGGAATAGCCATGGCTAATGCTCATGCACTTATGAATAACTGTTTGCTATATTATTAAAGGTCTAATTGACACAATCCTAATTGGCTTCAAGAGCTAAGTGTTTAGGGGGCTCATACCTCATGTGGGAGTCTTAAAAGTTGGGGTGGTAGATGTGGGCTACAAATCCTTTGTCAAGGAAAAGCTGCTAGTTGGGGTTTGCTCCTAATTGTATGGTTCTGTGCAAAAGGCAAGGTTTATGGAGCATGTCTCAGCCTTTCCTACCCATTTCATTATATGCTTTCTTGTGTCTAATGTGTAGGAGTCACTCAGGCAGTTTCTGGGTCTTTTTTACTGGGAATTGCTCTGTATGTAGCTGTACATTCAATGTGTCTGTGGGAGAAGCTCAGGAGCCTCCTTTGTCCCTATCCAGTTGACTCTCTCAGTTTCAATTATTTTAGCTACTTTGTTAATAAAATTCATACTTCCAGATAGACCATTTTGAACATTCAAGTCATATGTGTGTTCCATGCATTTGTTTATGGCAACACTTAATGGGATCCTACACCATCATCTTTTGCTTTTCTATGTTGAATCACTTAACACCTATGTCTTCTGAGTGTATCTTTGTTTACTCCCTCACTTTGTGGCATTTCTTGAGAAAAAATTAGGGAAGATAATATTTCTGAGTCTTTACATGTCTAGAAATATTCTAACATGGCTATTAGAGTTTTACTCCAATACTGTTATTAACTAGACACAGAGTTTAGGATAAAATTAAGACTTCTGAAGGCATTGTTTTCTAACTTCCACTGCTAAGAAGTCAAGTATGATTCTGTTTCTAGATCCTTTGGATGGGACCCATTTTCTTCTCAGAAACTTTAAGATCCTCTCTTTATCCTAATACTCTGAAATTTTGCAATTTCTGTGCTTCAGATAGTTTTCTTTTTATTGTTGTTGTTGTTTTCTATTTACTGGGTATCCATTAGGCCTTTAAAATCTGAAAACCTATGTCCCAGTGCTGGGGAATTACATAATTTCTAGGATAACTTTCTACCCTCCTTTTCCCATATATTTCTTCTAGAACCTAGTTATGTATTATATTCCATGAAATAATCCACATCCCTTTTGTCTCATTTTATTAATTTACTTTTTTATTTTTAAATTTATTGGGGTGACACTGGTTGATAAAAATTGCACAGGTTGTAGGTGTGCAATTCTATATTACATTGTCTATGCATTGCATTATGTGCTCACCACCCAGAGTTGGCTCTCTTTCAATCACCATATATTTGGTGCCCCCTCCCTATTCCCCACACTGTTCTCCCACCCACCCTCCTCTTTACCCTCCGGTAACTAATAAACTACTGACTGTGTCCATAGGTTTGGTGTTTTTTTTTTCTTTGTTAGTTTCAATTTTATAATCCACCTATAAGTGAGGTCATATGGTTCTTGATTCTTTCAGTCTGACTTATTTTGCTTAATCAGATGGTTTCAAGATCCATCCATGTTGTCAAAATGGCTGCACTTCTTACCACTGAGATAAGAAGGACACTTTGGTTGATTCCACAAATTGGCCACTGTAAACAGTGCTGCGATGAAAACTGGGTAACATATGTCTTTGCAAATTAAGGTTTTCAGGTGTTTTGGGTAGATACCCAGAAGAGGAATTGATGGGTCATATGGCAATTCCATTCCTAATTTTTTGAGGAATCTCCATACTGCCTTCCATAGTGGTTGTAGCAATTTACCTTCCCACCAGCAGTGTATGAGGATTCCTTTTTCTCCACAGTCTCTCCAGCACTTGGTATTCCTTGTCTGGTTGATTATACTCACTCTGACAGGTATGAGGTGGTATCTCGTCATGGTTTTAATTTGTATTTCCCTAATTGCTAGTGATGTTGAGTATTTTTTTACCTATCTGTTGGCCTTTTGTATGTCTTCATGAAACAAGTGTATTTTTAGGTCTTCGGCCCATTTTTTAACTGATCTCTTCTTTTGTTGTTGTTGAGTTGTGAGTTCATTATACATTTTAAATAATAGTCCCTTATCAAAGGCATTGTTTGCAAATATTTTCTCCCATTCAGTTGGTTTTCTTTGTAATTTGTTGACAGTTTGTTTTGCTATGCAGACGCTTTTTAGTTTGATACGATCCCATTGGTTTATTTTGGCTTTTATTTACCTTACCTTTGGTGTAAGTTCATGAAGTTCTCTCTCTTAGTACCAATGTTTTTTTCTATGCAGTTTACAGTTTCAAGTCTTATACGAAGTTTCTTAATCCACTTTGAGTTAATTTTGGTGTGTGGTGACAGTTCACAGTTGAGATTCTTCTTTTGCATGTGGTTTTCCAATTTTGCCAGCACCATTTGCCAAAGAGACTTTCTTTTTCCCATGGTATGTTTTTTGCTCCTTTTTCAAAAATTATGTTTACATATATGTGGATTTATTTCTGTGTTTTTAATTCTGTTCCATTGGTCTGTGTGTCTATTTTTCTGACAATACCAAGCTGCTTTGATTATTGATGCTTTGTAGTACAGACTAAAGTCAGAGGGTGTGATGCCTCCAGCCTTATTCTTTTTTTGTAGGACTGCTTTAGCGATTAGTGGTCTTTTGTGGTTCCAGTGGAATCTGATTTTTTATTTTTTTCAATCTATTTCTCAAAAGATTGCCCATGGGATTTTGATAGGAATTGCATTGAATCAGTATATTGCTTTGGGTAATATTGCCATTTTAACTGTTGATTCTTCCAATCCATGAACATGGAATATCTTTCCACTTCTTTGTATCTTCTTTAATATCTCTTAATAGTGTCTTATAGTTTTTCATGTGTAAATCCTTCACATTGTTTCTTAAGTTTATTCCTAAGTATTTTACTCTTTTTGTTTTGACTGCAAAATGTATCATTTTTCATGTTTCTTTTTCTGATGTTTCATTGTGTATAAAAATGCTGTGGATTTTTATACATTGATTTTGTATCCTGCAACTTTACTGTATTCATGTATTATTTCTAACAGTTTTCCAGTCAAGTTTTTAGGGTTTTCTATATAAAGGATCATGTCATTTGCAAAAAGTGAGTGTAACATCCTCACTCCTAATTTGGATGCCTCGTATTTCTTTCTCCTGCATGATGGTTCTGGATAGAACGTCCAGCACTTTGTTGAATACCAGTGGTGACAGGGGACATCCCTGTCTCATTCCTGATTTTAGAAGAAAAGGTTTCAGTTTTTCCTCATTTAGTATGACATTTGCTGAGGTTTTGTCATATATGGCCTTTATAATGTTGAGGTACTGTCCTATACCCATTTTATTCAGTGTTTTTATCATAAATAGCTGTTGTATTTTGTCGAATGCTTTTTCTGCATCAATTGAAATAATCATATGTTTTTTATCTTTATTTTGTTTATGTGGTGTATCACATTGATCGATTTGCATATGTTGAAATATCCTTGTGCCTCTGGGATGAATCCCACTTGATCATGTTGTATAATCATTTTAATGCATTGTTGTATTCTATTTGCTAGTATTTTGTTTAGGGTTTTTGCATCAGTGTTCATCAGAGATATTGGTCTATAGTTATCTTTTTTTGTGCTGTCCTTCCCAAGCTTTGATATTAGGGTAATGTTGGCCTCATAGAATGAATTGGGAAGTATTGCCTCTTCTTCAGTTTTTTGGAAAAGTTTGAGGAGGATAGGTGTTAGTTCCTCTTTGAATGCCTGGTAAAGTTCATTAGTGAGATCATCTGGTCCAGGACTCTTGCTTTTAGGGAGGTTATGGATGATTGTTTCAATTTCCTTACTGTTATGGTCTGTTTAGGTTATCTAGTTCTTCTTGATTCAGTCTAGGTAGACTATATGTTTCTAAAAACTTGTCCATTTCTTCGAGGTTGCAGAATTTGGTGGTATATAGTCCTTCATTGTATTCTTGTATGATTCTCTGTATATCTGTGATATCAGCTATAATTTCCCCTCTTTCATTTCTAATTTGGTTTATTTGTGCCTTTTCTCTTTTTCCCTTGGTGAGCCTAGCCAGGGCATTTGTCAGTTTTATTAATATATTTCAAAAACCATCTTTTTGTTTACTTGTAGTTTTGTTTGTTTCTTGAGATAGGCCTGTGGTGATATAAATTTCCTTATTATTACTTCTTTCACAGCATCCCAGAAATTTTGTTATGTTGTTTTCACTGTCATTCATTTCTATGTACTTTTTAATATCTTCTTTTATTTCTTCTTTGATCCAATCATTTTTAATAACAAGTTGTTTAATCTCCATGCATATGTGGTTTTTCCTGCTTTCTTTTTGTAATTGATCTCCAATTTCAAAGCTTTGTAATCAGAGAATACAGTTGGCATGATTTCAATCTTCTTAAATTTGCTGAAGCTAGCTTTGTGTTCCAGTATTTGATCTATCCTTGATCATGTTCCATGTACACCAGAAAAACATATATAGTCATATGTTATGGGATGAAGTATTCTGTAAATGTCAATTATGTGCAAGTGCTGTAATGTATCATTTTAAGCTGATATGTCCTTATTTATTTTCTGTTTAGTTGATCTGTTCATGGCTGTCAAGGGGGTGTTTAGGTCCCCTACTATAATTGTGTTTTTGTCAGTTACTCCTTTTAGATCTGCTAGCAGTTGCTTTGTAAATTTTGGTGCATCTTGGTTGGGGGCATATATATTAATAAGCATCATGTCTTCTTGTTGTATTGTCCCCTTTACTGTTATAAAATGTCCAGCTTTGTTTCTTATTACCTTTTTTATCCTGAAGTCTATTTCATCAGATATAAGTGTGGTTACATTTGCTTTTCTCTGGATACTATTTGCTTGGAGTATTGTTTTCCACCCTTTCACATTGAGTCTGTGTTTGTCCTGTGGCTGAGGTGTGTCTCTTATACGCAGCATAAGGTTGGTTTTTGTTCTTTAATCCAGTTTACTGCTCTGTGGAGAGTTCAGTCTAATTACATTTAGGGTGACGATTGATATATGAGAATTTCCTATAGCCATTTTATCCTTTTATTTCTGGTAGATCATTTTTCAATTGCTTCTTTGCTTTTTTATTTCTGTTGGTTATTTCAGTTTGATTGTGTTTATGACTGTTCTCTCTCTCTCTCTCTCTCTCTCTGTTATGTGTCCCAGTTCTAAGTTCTTTTTGAGTGGTTATTATGAATGTTGCGTTAAAATGTTTCATATATGCAGTGGTTCCTTTTCTTAAGGATGTTTTTATATCTCTGTTCTCTTTGGAAGTTTAAACCTTTACTTCCTCTCCTTTTATGTTTTTGTTTTGTTTTGTTTTGTTTCAGTTTATCTCTATTTATTTTTGCTTTTTGTTTCAGGTTCAATCTCCTCCTCCAGCATTTCTTGAAATGCTGGCCTTGTGCTGGAGAATTCCTTCAGTTTCTGTATGTCTGGAAAGGTCTCTATTCCTCCTCCATATATGTAAAGCAGGGGTGTCAAACTGGCTACCGGAGGGCCACATGCAGCCCCCAAGGTAATTTTTTGTGGCCCACGATGCTCTGAAATAAAATGAAAATAGAAAGAATTGTTATGAAGAAAATAGCTGTTAGGGGAGATAGAGGCAATACCATACACACAATTCCCTCGTTAACCCTTTAACTACCGAAGACAAGTATATATGTGGCCCAGTGCCTTTCCTGGGGGCCTGTGAGCATGTATAAATGCACTGACTCAGTTCCGGCAACGTTTGTAAATGTAATGTGGCCAACGTGAGTCTTGCCTGTTGTACCAAATGGCCCGTGTTTTAATTGAGTTTGACACCCCTGATGTAAAGGATAACTTTGCTTGGTAGATGGTTCTTGGCTTGTAGTTTCTTTCCTTCAATATTTTGAATACTTGATTCCACTCTCTCCTGGCTTGTAGCATTTATGTTGAGAAATCTGATGATAGTCTAATGGACTTTCCTTTATAGGTTATGATGTTCTTTTTTCTGGCTGCCTTGAGGATTTTTCCTTTGTCTTTGCCTTTTGACATCTTCAGTATAATATGCCTTAGAGAGGGTCTGCTAGGATTCAAATAGCTCGGGTCTTTTTTCCCTCTTGAATTTGAGGTTCCAGTTTTTGCCATAGATATGGGAAGTTCTCATCTACTATTTTTCTGAGCAAATTTTCTGTGCCCGTCTCATCCTCTACCCACTCCAGAATACCTATTATTCTTATGGGTTTTTTTTCTAATGGAGGCAGATGCTTCTTGTAGATATTTCATTTCTTTTGTCTCTCAGGTAGGTCTCTCTCTTGTTCCTTCTGTGACATCTCTTAACTTTCTATCTTTGATTTCACTAATTCTTTCCTTAGTCTGTTCACCTCTGCTTTGTATGCTAGCTATTTCATTTTTCATTTCTTTTATTGCGTTATTTAGCTTCAGAAATTTTATTTGCTTCTTTTTTATAGTTTCAATTTTATTTTTCTGAGATTACTTAGCTCCCTCTGATCTTTTTGAGTGTTTTCAGAATTGCATTCTTGTATTCTGTGTTATTTAGCTCATATGTTTCCATATCTTCAAGTTTCTTTTCTGGAGATTTTTTGTTTTCTTTCTGAGCAACTTTGTTTACTAAAGTACTTAGTGATGTTGGAGCTTTTTCCCCCCTGGACATGAGGACTTTTTTCCTGGTAGATGTGAAGAAATCTTTGACTTCGTAGCTGGTACTGGTATAGTGTGTTATAATATTTTCTCTTGGTTATTTGGTTTTCTCACAGTTTCAGACTTCTCTTTGACTCAGTCACCCTGGTCTCTGTATGCCTCCTCTTTGGAAAGATATGGTAGGCAATGATATTCTATGCCTCTGAGATCCCACTGCTGTCAAAAGCTGCCACACCTGTGCTTCAGAGTTTTCCTGGATCCCTCTGCCAGCTTCAGCAGGAATGATAGGGGTGGGGGTTGTTTAAAGTTGTGGGTCTGTTTGTGCTACAGGGTAATGGCGGCTTCCCAGCAGCAGCTCACTGGATACAGGCTCAGAGCAGAGCTGGGGGGTGGGGTGGAGAGTGAGTTTTGGGAGAGAGTTGGAAAGCAGCCAGCTTGTGTGTCCAAAGCTGTGTCCAAAGCTACAAAGCAGTGCTCAGCTAGGGCCCTACTTCATCAAGGGCCACTCTGTGCTTCACCCACCAGCACTCCTGCTGCCAGCATACCAGCCACTGAGATGCCTGCCTGCTCTGGTTGCAGCCTTATACTCCATGGGCCCCCAGCTCCAGCCACCTGACTCACACACTGGCAGCCAGACCCTCACTCTGGTCACCCACATCGGTCTCTGGCTGCTGCTGGCACCTCGCTCTGGCCTCTTGCCCCACACTCTGGCCGCCCTCCCCACACCCCAGCTGTGCCCCCCACATTCCCACCGGGGCCTCTCACCACCGCCAGCTGCACCTGCTTTCTCCGGTCACCCCGCGCTCTGTCGTCTGTGCCTCCGCCTCTGTCCACTCCAGGCCTCCAACCTGCCCAGAGTCATTCTGCTCCTGGACCTGTGCCCCCAGCTCCCACCTCCGTCAGTCTCTCCTCTGCTGGACTTGAGTCAGCCTCTGGGTCGGTCACTGGGTGGGTCTCCAGGTTGCGCTCTGCAGCGTGTGTCCACACTGCTCCCTTTCTCTCTCACTCACCTCCGTTTCTCCAGCTTTAGGGATTTTCTTGGGTCTCAGCCAATGCTGTACACTCCTTAGGGATTCTCTGGTTGGATTTTAGTTAATTTGTTGTTCTTTCCAGGAGAGGTTTCAAGAGTTCATCTCACGCTGCCTTCTTGGTGACATCCTCTTTTCTCATTGTTAATTTCTTACTTTTTATTCTTGTGTTTGTAAAACTTGCTTATTTTGATATTCCAAACATTTTATTTAAAGCAAGTGTCCAATATTTTGGCTTATCTGGGTTACATTGGAAGAATTATCTTCAGCCACACATAAGATATACTAATGATAGATGATGAACTAAAGAAGAAAAATAGTTGCAAAAAAATCCCATGTTTTAAAAAAGTTTATGACTGGGTTGGACCACATTCAAAACTATCCTGGGCCACAAGTGGGTGGGACAAGCTTGATTTAAAGTTTGATTTATTCTATAATTTTTTTTT